>JAMOIN010001658.1:0-82067 GCA_024666655.1 Dascyllus trimaculatus
TGTATATTTTATATTCTGTTCACTTTATATTTCTATTGCTATTTTATGTCCTCTGTTTAGTGCTATGTGTCTTGCTGTGACAAAATAATGTCCCAGACCTGGGATTATTAAAGTATTTCTATTCTATTCTATTCTATTCAACACACCGGGCTCCTCTGCCCATCTCACCGGGCTCCCCAGCACCACAGCCCGCCTGGCTCTCAATCAGAGCCTGTGTACACGGCTCCCCAGCACCACAGCCCAGCACACCGGGCTCGCCAGCCCAGCTCACTGGGCTCCCCACCACAGCAACCGGGGGCCCCCAGCACCACGGCCCGCCTGGCTCTCCAGCAGAGCCTCTTCAAACCGCTCCCCAGCAGAGCCTGTCCTCACGGCTCCCCAGCACCACAGCCCAGCACAACGGGATCCCCAGCCCAGCTCACCGGGCTCCCAAGCACAGCACAAGGTGACCCCCAGCACCACAGCCCGCCTGGCGCTCCATCAGAGCCTGTTCACACCGCTACCCAGCAGAGCCTTTCCACACTGCTCCCCAGCACCACAGCCCAGCACACCGGGCTCCCCAGCCCTGCTCACCGTGCTCCCCAGCACAGCACACGGGGACCCCCAGCACAGCTCACCGGGCTCCCCAGCACAGCACACGGGGGCCCCCAGCACCACAGCCCGCCTGGCTCTAAATCAGAGCATGTTCAACCCTCTCCCCAGCAGAGCCTGTACACACAGCTCCCCAGCAACACAGCCCAGCACACCGGCCTCCCCAGCACAGAACACGGGGCCCCCCAGCACAACAGCCCACCTGGCCCTCCATCAGAGCCTTTTCAAACCACTCCCATGCACAGCCTGTCCACACGGCTCCCCAGCAGCACAGCCCAGAACACCGGGCTCCTTCGCCCAGCTCACCGGGCTCCCCAGCACAGCACACGGGGGCCCCCCAGCACCACAGCCCACCTGGCTCTCCATCAGATCCTGTTCACACCGCTCCCCAGCAGAGCCTGTCCTCACGGCTAACCATCACCACAGCCCAGCACACCGGCCTCCCCAGCACAGCACACGGGGGCTCCCCAGCACCACAGCCCACCTGGCTCTCCATCAGAGCCTGTTCAAAGCACTCCCCAGAAGAGCCTGTCCACACGGCTCCCCAGCAGCACAGCCCAGCACACCGGGATCCCCAGGCCAGCTCAACGGGCTCCTCAGCACAGAACAAGGGGACCCCCAGCACCACAGCCCGCCTGGCTCTCCATCAGAACCTGTCCACACCGCTCCTCAGCAGAGCCTGTCCACATGGCTCCCCAGCACAACAACCCTGCACACCGGGCTCCCCTGCCCAGCTCACTGGGCTCCCCAGCACAGCACACAGGGGACCCCGGCACGACAGCCCGGCTGGCACTCCATCAGAGCCTGTTCACACCGCGTCCCAGCTGAGCCTGTCTACACGGCTTCCCAGCACCACAGCCCAGCTCACCGGGCTCCCCAGCACCACAGCCCGCCTGACACTCCATCAGAGCCTGTTCAACCCTCTCCCCATCAGAGCCTGTCCACACGGCTTCCCAGCACCACAGCCCAGCACACTGGGCTCCGAAGCCCAGCTCACTGGGCTCCCGAGCACAGCACACGGGGGCCCCCAGCGCCACAGCCCGGCTGGCTCTCCATCAGAGCCGTTTCACACCGCTCCCCGACAGAGCCTGTCCACACGGCTCCCCAGCAGCACAGCCCAGCACACCGTGCTCCCCAGCCACGCTCACAAGGGTCCCCAGCACAGAACACGGGGCCCCCCAGCACCACAGCCCGCCTGGCTCTCCATCAGAGCCTGGTGACACCGCTCCGCAGCAGAGCCTGTCTACACGGCTCACCAGCACCAAAGCCCAGAACACCGGGCTCCCGAGCCCAGCTCACCGGGCTCCCCAGCAAAACAGCCTGCCTGACTCTCCATCAGAGCCTGTTCAAACCACTCCACAGCATAGCCTGTCTACACTGCTCCCCAGCACCACAGCCCAGCACACCGGGCTTCCCAGCCAAGCTCAACGGGCTCCTGAGCACAGCACACGGGGGCCCCCAGCACCACAGCCCGCCTGGCTCTCCATCAGACGCTGCTCACACCCGTCCGCAGCAGAGCCTGTCTACACGGCTACCCAGCACAAAAGCCCATCACACCGGGCTCCTCGGCCAAGCTCACCAGTCTCCCCAGCACAGCACACGGGGGCCTCCAGCACCACAGCCGGCCTGGCACTGCATCAGTGCCTGTTCACACCGCTCCCCAGTAGAGCCTGTTCACACCGCTCCCCAGCAGAGCCTGTCTACAAGGCTCCCCAGCACCACAGCCCAGCACACTGGGCTCCCCAGCCCAGCTCAACGGGCCCCGTAGCACAGCACATGAGGGCCCCCAGCACAACAGCCCGCCTGGCTCTCCATCAGAGCCTGTTCACACCGCTCCCCAGCAGAGCCTGTGTACACGGCTCCCCAGCAGCACAGCCCAGCACACCGGGCTCCTCTGCCCAGCTCACCGGGCTCCCCAGCACCACAGCCCGTCTGGCTCTCCACCAGAGCCTGTTCAAACCACTCCCCAGCAGAGCCTGTCCACACAGCTCCCAAGCACCACAGCCCAGCACACCGGGCTCCCCAGCCAAGCTCAACGGGCTCCCCAGCACAGCACACGGGGGCCCCCAGCACCACAGCCCGCCTGGCTCTCAATAAGAGCCTGTTCACACCGCTCCCAAGCAGAGCCTGTCCACTCGGCTCCCCAGCACCACAGCCCAGCACACCGGGCTCACCAGCCCAGATCACCGGGCTCCCCAGCACAGCACACGGGGGCCCCCAGCACCACAGCCCGAATGGCTATCCATCAGACCCTGTTCACACGGCTCCCCAGCAGAGCCTGTCCACACAGCTCCCCAGGACCACAGCCCAGCACACCGGGCTCCCCAGCCAAGATCAACGGGCTCCTGAGCACAGCTTTTGGGGGCCCCCAGCACCACAGCCCGCCTGGCACTCCATCAGGGCCTGTTCACACCAATCCGCATGAGAGCCTGTCTACACGGCTCCCCAGCACAAAAGCCCCGCACACCGGGCTCCCCAGCCCAGCTCACCGGGCTCCCCAGCACAGCACACGGTGCCCCCCAGCACCACAGCCTGCCTGGCTCTCCAGCAGAGAATGTTCAAACCACTCCCCAGCAGAGCCTGTCGACACGGCTCCCCAGCACCACAGCCCGCCTGGCTCTCCAGCAGAGCCTGTTCAAACCAGTCCCCAGGAGAGCCTTTCCACACGGCTACCCAGCACCACAGCCCAGCACAGCGGGCTCCTCTGCCCAGCTCACCGGGTTCCCCAGCACCACAGCCCGCCTGGCTCTCCATCAGAGCCTGTTCACTCCACTCCCCATCAGAGCCTGTTCAAACCAGTCCCCAGCAGAGCCTGTCCACACGGCTCGACAGCACCACAGCCCAGCACACCGGGCTCCCCAGGACAGAACACGGGGCCCCCAAGCACCACAGCCCGCCTGGCTCTCCATCAGAGCCTTTTAACACCGCTCCTAAGCAGAGCCTGTCCACACGGCTCCCCAGCACCAAAGCCCAGCACACCGGGCTCCTCAACCCAGCTCACCGGGCTCCCCAGCACAGCACACGGGGGCCCCCAGCACCACAGCCCGCCTGGCTTACCAGCAGAGCCTGTTCAAAACACTCCCCATCACAGCCTGTCCACACGGCTTCCCAGCACCACAGCCCAGCACACCGGGCTCCCCAGCACAGCACACGGGGGCCCACAGCACAGCACATTGGGGCCCCCAGCACCTCAGCCCGCCTGGCTCTCCAGCAGAGCCTGTTCAAACCACTCCCCAACAGAGCCTGTCCACTCGGCTCCCCAGCACCACAGCCCAGCACACCGGGCTCCCCAGCCCAGCTCAACGGGCTCCCCAGCTAAGCACACGGGGGCCCCCAGCACCAAAGCCCGCCTGGATATAAATCAGAGCATGTTCAACCCTCTCCCCAGCAGAGCCTGTACACACAGCTCCCCAGCACCACAGCCCAGCACACCGGGCTCCCAAGCCCAGCTCAACGGGTTCCCCTGCACAGCACACGGGGGCCCCCAGCACCACAGCCCGCCTGGCTTTCCAGCAGAGCCTGTCCACACCGCTCCCCAGAAGAGCCTGTCCACATGGCTCCCCAGCAGAACAGCCCAGCACACCGGGCTCCCCAGCACAGCTCAACGGGCTCCCCAGCACAGCACACGGGGCCCCCCAGCACCACAGCAAGCCTGGCTCTCCATCAGAGCCTGTTCACACCACTCCCCAGCAGAGCCTCTCCACACGGCTCCCCAGCACTACAGCCCAGCACACCGGGCTCCCCAGCACAGCACACGGGGCCCCCCAGCACCACAGCCCGCCTGGGTCTCCATCAGAGCCTGTTCACACCGCTCCCCAGCAGAGCCTGTCTACACGGTTCCCCAGCACCACAGCCCAGCACACCGGGCTCCCGACCACAACAGCCAAGCACACGGGGTTCCCCAGCCCAGCACACCGGGCTACCCATCACAGCACACGGGGCCGCCCACCACCAAAGCCAGCCTGGCTCTCCATCAAAGCCTGTTCAAACCACTCCCCAGCAGAGCCTGTCCACAAGGCAATCCAGCACCACAGCCCAGCACACCGGGCTCCCCAGCACAGCACACGGGGGCCCCCAGCAACACAGCGCGCCTTGCTCTCCAGCAGAGCCTGTTCAAACCGCTCCCCAGCAGAGCCTGTCCACTCGGCTCCCCAGCACAACAGCCCAGCACACCGGGCTCCCCAGCACCACAGCCCAGCAAACGGGGCTCCCCAGCCCAGCACCAAAGCCCGCCTGGCTCTCCATCAGAGCCTGTTCAAACCACTCCCCAGCAGAGCCTGTCCACAAGGCAATCCAGCACCACAGCCCAGCACACCGGGCTCCCCATCACAGCACACGGGGGCCCCCAGCAACACAGCGCGCCTTGCTCTCCAGCAGAGCCTGTTCAAACCGCACCCCAGCAGAGCCTGTCCACTCGGCTCCCCAGCACCAAAGCCCAGCACACCTGGGCCCCCAGCACCACAGCCCGCCTGGCTCTCCAGCATAGCCTGTTCAAACCACTGCTCAACAGAGCCTTTCCACCCGGCTCCCCAGCACCACAGCCCAGCACACCGGGCTCCCCAGCCCAGCTCAACGGGCTCCGCAGCACAGCACACGGGCGCCCCCAGCACCACAGCCCGCCAGGCTGTCCAGAAGAGCCTGTCCACAACGCTCCCCAGAAGAGCTTGTCCACACGGCTCCCCAGCAGAACAGCCCAGCACACCGGGCTCCCCAGCCCAGCTCACCGGACTTCCCAGCACAGCACACGGGGCCCCCCAACAGAGCCTGTCTACACGGTTGGCCAGCACCACAGTCCAGTACACCGGGCTCCCCAGCCCAGCTCACCGGGCCCCCCAGCACAGCACACGGTGGCCCCCAGCACCACAGCCCGCCTGGGTCTCCATCAGAGCCTGTTCAACCCTCTCCCCAGCAGAGCCTGTCCACACGGCTCCCCAGCACCACAGCCCAGCACACCGGGCTACTCTGCCCAGCTCACCGGGCTCCCCAGTACAGCACACGGGGGCCCCCAGCAAACCACACTGGGCCCCCCCTGCACCACAACCCGCCTGGCTCTCCAGCAGAGCCTGCTCAAACCGCTCACCAGTAGAGCCTGTCCACACGGCTCCCCAGAACCACAGCCCAGCACACCGGGGTCCCCAGCCCAGCTCACCGTGCTCCGCAGCAAAGCACACGGGGGCCCCCAGCACCAACGCCCGCCTGGCTCTCCAGCAGAGCCTGTCCACACGGCTCCCCAGAAGCACAGCCTAGCACACCGGGCTCCCCAGCACAGCACACGGTGGCCCCCAGCACCACAGCCCGCCTGGATCTCCAGCAGAGCCTGTCCACACGGCTCCCCAGCACCACAGCCCTGCACACTGGGCTCCCCAGCCCAGCTATCCGGTCTCCTCAGCACTGGACACGGGGGCCCCCAGAACCACAGGCAGCCTTGCTCTCCAGCAGAGCCTGTTAACACCGCTCCCCAGCAGAGCCTGTCCACAGGACTCCCCAGCAGCACAGCCCAGCACACCGGGCTCCCCAGCCGATCTCACCAGGCTCCCCAGCAAGGCACACGGGGCCCCCCAGCACCATAGCCCGCCTGGCTCTCCAGCAGAGTCTGTTGAAACCACTCCCCAGCAGAGCCTGTCCACACGGCTCCCCAGCACCACAGCCCAGCACACCGGGCTCCCCAGCACAGCACATGTTGCCCCCCAGCACCACAGCCCGCCTGGCTCTCCATCAGAGCTTATTCAAACCGCTCCCCAGCAGAGCCTGTCCGCATGGCTCCGCAGCAGCACAGCCCAGCACAACGGGCTCCCCAGCACAGCACACGGGGGCCCCCAGCACAGCACACGGGGGCCCCCACCACCATAGCCCGCCTGGCTCTCCAGCATAGCCTGTCCACACCGCTCCCCAGAAGAGCCTGTCCACACGGCAATCCAGCACCACAGCCCAGCACACCGGGCTACCCAGCCCAGCTCACCGGGCTCCCCAGCACAGCACACGGGGACCCCCAGCAACACAGCGCGCCTTGCTCTCCAGAAGAGCCTGTTCAAACCGCTCCCCAGCAGAGCGTGTCCACTCGGCTACCCAGCACCACAGCCCAGTACACCGGGCTCCCCAGCCCAGCACACGGGAGCCTCCAGCACCACAGCCCGCGTGGCTCTCCATCAGAGGCTGTTCACACCGCTCCCCAGCAGAGCCTGTTCACTCCGCTCCCAAGCAGAGCCTGTCTACACGGCTTCCCAGCACCACAGCCCAGCACACTGGGCTCAGAAGCCCAGCTCACTGGGCTCCCGAGTACAGCAATACGGGGGCCCCCAGCACCACAGCCAGGCTGTCTCTCCATCAGAGCCTGTTCACACCGCTCAACAGGAAAGCCTGTCTACACGGCTCCCCATCACCACAGCAAAGCACACAGGGATCCCCAGCCCAGATCACCGGGCTCCTGAGCACAGCTCACGGGGGCCCCCAGCACCACAGCCCGCCTGGCTCTCCATCAGGGCCTGTTCACACCCCTCCGCAGCAGAGCCTGTCTACACGGATCCCCACCACAAAAGCCCAGCACACCGGGCTCCCCAGCCCAGCTCACCGGGCTCCCCAGCACAGCACACGGAGCCCCCCAGAACCACAGCCTGCCTGGGTCTCCAGCAGAGCCGGTTCAAACCACTCCCCAGCAGAGCCTGTCCACAAGGCTCCCCAGCACCACAGCCCGCCTGGCTCTCCAGCAGAGCCTATTCACACCGCTCCCCATCAGAGCCTGTCTACACGGCTCCCCAGCAGCACAGCCCAGCAAACCGGGCTCCTCTGCCCAGCTCACCGGGCTCCCCAGCACCACAGCCTGCCTGGCTCTCCACCAGAGCCTGTTCAAACCACTCCCCAGCAGAGCCTGTCCACACGGCAACCCAGCAGCACAGCCCCGCACACCGGGCTCCCCAGCCGAGCACACCAGGCTCCCCAGCACAGCACACGGGGCCCCCCAGCACCACAGCCCGAATGGCTCGCCAGCAGAGCCTGTCTACATGGCTCCCCAGCACCACAGCCCAGCACACCGGACTCCCCAGCCCAACTCACCGGGCTCCCCAGCACAGCACACGGGGGCCCGCAGCACCACAGCCCGCCTGGCTGTGCAGCAGAGCCTATTCACACCGCTCCCCAGCAGAGCCTGTCCACACGGCTCCCCAGCACAACAGCCCAGCACACGGGGTTCCCCAGCCCAGCTCACCGGGGTCCCCAGCAAAGCACACGGGGGCCCCCAGCACCACAGCCAGCCTGGCTCTCCAGCAGAGACAGATCAAACCACTCCCCAGCAGAGCCTGTCCACACGGCTCCCCAGCAGAGCCTGTCCACACGGCTCCCCAGCACCACAGCCCAGCTAACAGGGCTCCCCAGCACCACAGCCCGCCTGGCTCTCCATCAGAGCCTGTCTACACGGGTCCCCAGCACCACAGCCCAGCACACCGGGCTCCACATCCCAGCTCAACGGGCTCCCCATCACCACAGCCCGCCTGGCTCTCCATCAGAGCCTGTCCACACCGCTCCCCAGAAAACCTGTCTACACGGCTCACCAGCAGCACAGCCCAGAACACCGGGCTCCCCAGCCCAGCTCACCGGGCTCCCCAGCGCAGCACACAGGGGACGCCAAAACCACAGCCCGCCTGGGTTTCCATCAGAGCCTGTTCACACCGCTCCTCAGCAGAGCCGGTCCACACGGCTCCCGAGCAGCACACCCTAGGACACCGGGCTCCCCAGCAGCACACCCTAGGTCACCGGGCTCCCCAGCAAAGCACACGGGGTCCCCCAGCACAGCCCAGAAAACCAGGCTGCGGAGCCCAGCTCACCGGGCTACCCAGCACAGCACACGGGGGCCCTCAGCACGACAGCCCGCCTGGCTCTCCATCAGAGCCTGTTCACACCGCTCCCCAGCAGAGCTTTTCCACACGGATCCCCAGCACCACAGCCCAGCACACCGGACTCCCCAGCCCTGCTAACCAGGCTCCCCAGCACAGCACACGGGGGCCCCCAGCACAGCTCACCGGGCTCCCCTGAACCACTGCCCCCCTGGCTCTCCATCAGAGCCTGTTCAACCCTCTCCCCAGCAGAGCCTGTCGACAAATCTCCCCAGCACAAAAGCCCAGCACACCGGGCTCGCCAGCCCAGCTGAACGGGCTCCCCAGCACAGCACACGGGGGCCCCCAGCACAGCTCACCGGGCTACCCTGAACCACAGTCCGCATGGCTCTCCATCAGAGCCTGTTCAACCCTCTCCCCAGCAGAGCCTGTCCACACGGCTCCCCAGCACCACAGCCCAGCACACCGGGCTCCCCAGCACAGCACACGGGGCCCCGCAGCACCACAGCCCGCCTGACTGTCCAGCAGAGCCTGTTCAAACCACTCGCCAGCAGAGCCTGTCTACACGGCTACCCAGCACCACAGCCCAGCTCACCGGGCTCCTCTGCCCAGCTCACCGGGCTCCCCAGCACAGCACACGGGGCCCCCCACCACCACAGCGCGCCTGGCTCTCAAGCAGAGCCTGTTCAAACCACTCCCGAGCAGAGCCTGTCCACAAGGCTCTCCAGCACCACAGCCCAGCACACCGGGCTCCCCAGCCCAGCTCAACGAGATCCCCAGCACAGCACACGGGGCCCCCCAGCACCACAGCCGCCTGGCTCTCCATCAGATCCTGTTCAACCCTCTCCCCAGAAGAGCCTGTCCACACGGCTCCCCAGCACCACAGCCCACCACACCGGGCTCCCCAGCCCAACTCAACGGGCTGCCCAGCACAGCACACGGGGGCCTCCAGCACCAAAGCCCGCCTGGCTCTCCATCAGAGCCTTTTCACTCCGCTCCCCAGCAGAGCCTTTTCAAACCACTCCCCAGCAGAGCCTGTCCACACGGCTCCACAGCACCAAAGGAAAGCACACCGGGATCCCCAGCCCAGCTCACCGGGCGCCCCAGAACACCACACGGGGGCCCCCAGCACCACAGCCCGCCTGGCTCTCCATCAGAGCCTGTTCACACCGCATCGCAGCAGAGCCTGTCTACACGGCTCCCCAGCACCACAGCCCAGCACACCGGGCTCCCCAGCATAGCACACCGGGCCCCCCAGCACCAATGCCCGCCTGGCTCCCCAGCAGAGCCTGTCAACAAGGCTCCCCAGCAGCACAGCCCTGGACACCGGTCTCCCCAGCCCAGCTAACCGGGCTCCCCAGCACAGCACACGGGGGCCTCCAGCACCACAACCCGCCTGGCTCCCCAGCAGAGCCTGTTCAAACCACTCCCCAGCAGTCCCTTTCCACACGGCTCCCCAGCAGCACAGCCTAGCACAGCGGGCTCCCCAGCACAGCACACGGGGGCCACCAGCACCACATCCCGCCTGGCTCTCCATCATGGCCTGCTCACACAGCTCCCCAGCAGAGCCTGTCCACACGGCTCCCCAGCACCACAGCCCAGCACACCGGGCTCCCCGGCCAGGCTCAACGGGCTCCCCAGCACAGCACACGGGGCCCCCAAGCAGAGCCTGTCTACACGGTTCGCCAGCACCACAGCCTAGCACACCGGGCTCCCCAGCCCAGCTCAACGGGCTCCCGAGCACAGCACACGGGGGCCCCCAGCACCACAGCCCGCCTGGCTCTCCATCAGAGCCTGTTCACACCGCTCCCCAGCATGTCTTCACGGTTCGCAAGCACCACAGCCCAGCACACCTGGCTCCCCAGCACAGCACACGAGGGCCCCCAGCACCACAGCCCGCCTGGCTCTCCAGCAGAGCCTATTCACACCGCTCCCCAGCAGAGCCTGTCCACACGGCTCCCCAGCAGCACAGCCCAGCACACGGGGCTCCCCAGCCCAGCTCACCGGGCTCCCCAGCAAATCACACGGGGGCCCCCAACACCACAGCCCGCCTGGCTTTCCATCAGAGCCTGTTCACACCGCTCCCCAGCAGAGCCTGTCCACACGGCTCCCCAGCCCCACAGCCCAGATCACCGGGCTCCCCAGTCCAGCTCACCGGGCTCCCCAGCACAGCATACGGGGGCCCCCAGCAACACAGCGCGCCTTGCTCTCCAGCAGAGCCTTTTCAAACCGCTCCCCAGCAGAGCCTGTCTCCACGGCTCTCCAGCAGCATAGCCCAGCACACCGCAGCACAGCCCGCCTGGCTCTCCAGCAGAGCCTATTCACACCGCTCCCCAGGAGAGCCTGTCCACGCTGCTGCAAAGCAGCACAGCCCAGCACACCGGGCTCCCCAGCCCAGCTCACCGGTCTCCCCAGCACACCACACGGGGGCCCCCAGAACCACAGCCCGCCTGTTTCTCCAGCAGAACCTGTTCAAACCACTCCCAAGCACAGCCTTTCCACACGGCTCCCCAGCAGCACAGCCCAGCACACCGGGCTCCGCAGCCCAGTATACGGGGGCCCCCAGAACCACAGCGCGCCTGGCTCTCCAGCAGAGCCTGTTCAAAACACTCCCCAGAAGAACCTGTCCACACGGCTCCCTAGCAGCACAGCCCAGCACACCGGGCTCCCCAGCCCAGCTCACCGGGCTCCCAAGCACAGCACACGGGGCCCCACAGCACCACAGCCCAGCACACCGGGCTCCCCAGCCCAGCACACCGGGCTCCCCAGCCCAACACACCTGGCTCCCTAGACAAGCTCACAGGGCTGCCCAGAACAGCACACGGGGCCCCCCAGCACCACAGCCCGCCTGGCTCTCCATCACAGCCTGTACAACCCTCTCCCAAGCAGAGCCTGTCCACACTGCTCCCCAGCACCACAGCCCAGCACACCGGGATCCCCAGCCCAGCTCAACGGGCTCCCCAGCAAAGCACACGCGGGCCCACAGAACCACAGCCCGCCTGGCTCTCCATCACAGCCTGTACAACCCTCTCCCCAGCAGAGCCTGTCCACACTGCTCCCCAGCACCACAGCCCAGCACACCGGGATCCCCAGCCCAGCACACCGGGCTCCCAAGCCCAACTCAACGGGCTCCCCAGCACAGCACAGGGGGCATCCCAGCACCACAGCCCGCCTGGCTCTCCATCAGAGCCTGTTCACAGCGCTCCGCAGCAGAGCCTGTCTACACGGCTCCCCAGCAACACAGCCCCCCTGGCTATCCAGCAGAGCCTGTTCACACTGCTCCCCAGCAGAGCCTGTCTACACGGCTCCCCAGCAGCACCGCCCAGCACACCGGGCTCCTCTGCCCAGCCCACCGGGCTCCCCAGCACCACAGCCCTCCTGGCTCTCCATCAGAGCCTGTTCAAACCACTCCCCAGCAGAGCCTGTCCACACGACTCCCAAGCACCACAGCCCAGCACACCGGGCTGCCCAGCCCAGCTCACCGGGCTCACCAGCACATCACCAGCATAGCACACGGGGGCCCCCAACACCACAGCCCGCCTGGCTTTCCATCAGAGGCTGTTCACACCGCTCCTCAGCAGAGCCGGTCCACACGGCTCCCCAGCAGAACAGCCCAGCACACCGGGCTCCCCAGCCCAGCTCACCGGGCTCCCCTGCACCACAGCCCGCCTGGCTCTCAATCAGAGCCTGTTCAAACAACTCCCCAGCAGATTCTGTCCACACGGCTGCCCAGCAGCAGAGCCCAGCTCACCGGGCTCCGCAGCACAGCACATGGGAGCCCCCAGCACCACAGCCCGCCTGGCTCTCCAGCAGAACCTTTTCAAACCACTCCCAAGCAGAACATGTCCACACGGCTCCCCAGCAGAACAGCCCAGCAAACCGGGCTCCCCAGCCCAGCTCACTGGGCTCCCCACCACAGCACACGGGGCCCCCCAGCACCACAGCCCACCTGGCCCTCCAGAAGAGCCTGTTCAAACCACTCCCAAGCAGAACCTGTCCACACGGCTCCCCAGCAGCACAGCCCAGCAAACCGGGCTCCCCAGCCCAGCTCAACGGGCTCCCCAGCACAGCACACGGGGGCCCCCAGCACCACAGCCCGCCTGGCTGTCCAGCAGTTCCTGTCCACACCGCTCCCCTGAAGAGCCTGTCCACTCGGCTCCCCAGCAGAACAGCCCAGCACACCGGGCTCCCCAGCCCAACTCAACGGGCTCCCCAGCACAGCACACGGGGCCCCCCATCACAACAGCAAGCCTGGCTCTCCATCAGAGCCCGTTCACACCACTCCCCAGCAGAGTCTGTCCACACAGCTCCCCAGCACCACAGCCCAGCACACCGGGCTCCCCAGCACAGCACACGGGGCCCCCCAGCACCACAGCCAATCTGGCTCTCCATCAGAGCCTGTTCACACCGCTCCCCAGCAGAGCCTTTCTACACGGTTACCCAGCACCACAGCCCAGCACACCGGGCTCCCAAGCACAGCTCACCGGGCCCCCCAACACAGCACACGGGGGCCCCCAGCGCCACAGCCAGCCTGGCACTCCATCAGAGCCTGTTCAAACCACTCCCCAGCAGAGCCTGTCCACACGACTCCCAAGCACCACAGCCCAGCACACCGGGCTAGCCAGCCCAGCTCAACGGGCTCCCCAGCACAGCACACGGGGGCCCCCAGCACAGCTCACCGGGCTCCCCTGAACCACAGCCCGCCTGGCTCTCCATCAGAGCCTGTTCAACCCTCTCCCGAGCAGAGCCTGTCCACACGGCTCCCCACTACCACAGCCCAGCACACCGGGGTCCCCAGCACAGCACACGGGGCCCCCCAGCACCACAGCCCGCCTGACTCTCCAGCAGAGCCTGTTCAAACCACTCGCCAGCAGAGCCTGTCTACACGGCTACCCAGCACCACAGCCCAGCTCACCAGGCTCCTCTGCCAAGCTCACCGGGCTACCCAGCACAGCACACGGGGCCCGCCAGCACCACAGCCCGCCTGGCTCTCCAGCAGAGCCTGTTCAAACCAGTCCCGAGCAGAGCTTATCCACACGGCTCTCCAGCACCACAGCCCAGCACACCGGGATCCCCAGCCAAGCTCAACGAGATCCCCAGAACAGCACACGGGACCCCTCAGCACCACAGCCCGCCTGGCTCTCCATCAGATCCTGTTCAACCCTCTCCCTAGCAGAGCCTGTCCACACGGCTCCCTGGCACAACAGCCCACCACACCGGGCTCCTCAGCCCAACACAACGGGCTCCCCAGCACAGCACACGGGGCTTCCCAGCACCAAAGCCCGCCTGGCTCTCCATCAGAGCCTGTTCACTCCGCTCCTCAGCAGAGCCTGTTCAAACCAATCCCCAGCACAGCCTGTCCACACGGCTCCCCAGCACCACAGCCAGGCACACCGGGCTCCCCAGCCCAGCTCAACGGGCTCCCCAGCACAGCACACGGGGCTTCCCAGCACAACAGCCCGCCTGGCACTCCATCAGAGCCTGTTCACTCCGCTGCCCAGCAGAGCCTGTTCAAACCACTCGCCAGCACAGCGTGTCAACACGGCTCCCCAGAACCACAGCCCAGCACACAGGGCTCCCCAGCCAAGCTCAACGGTCTCCCCAGCACAGCACACGGGGCCCCCAAGCACCACAGCCCGGCTGGCTCTCCATCAGAGCCTTTTCACACCGCTCCCCAGCAGAGCCTGTCCACACGGCTCCCCAGCAGCACTGCCCAGAATACCGGGCTCCCCAGCCCAGCTCACCGGGCACCCCAGAAAAGCACACGGGGGCCCCCAGTACCACAGCCCGCCTGGCTCTCCATCAGAGCCTGTTCACACGGCTCCCCAGATGAGCCTGTCCACACGGCTCCCCAGCAGCACAGCCCAGCAAACCGGGTTTCCCAGCCCAGCTCACCGTGCTCCCCAGCACAGCACGCGGGGGCCCCCAGCACCACAGCCCGCCTGGCTCTCCATCAGATCCTGTTCAGACCGCTCCCCAGCAGAGCCTTTCTACACGGCTTCCCAGCAGCACAGCCCAGAACACCGGGCTCCCCAGCCCAGCTCACCGGACTCCCCAGCACAGCACACGGGGCCCCCAAACACCACAGGCCGCCTGGCTCTCCATCAGAGCCTTTTCAAACCATTCCCCAGAAGAGACTGTCCATACGGCTCCCCAGCAGCACAGCCCTGCACACCGGGTTCCCCAGCACAGCACACGGGGGCCCCCAGCACCACAGCCCGCCTGGCACTCCATCAGAGACTGTTCACACCGCTCCCCAGTAGAGCCTGTTAACTCCGCTCCCCAGCAGAGCCTGTCTATACGGCTCCCCAGCACCACAGTCCAGCACACCGGGCTCCCCAGCCCAGCTCACCGGGCTCCACAGCACAGCACACGGGGCCCCCCAGCACCACAGCCCGCCTGTCTCCCCAGCAGGGCCTGTTCAAACCACTCCCCAGCAGTCCCTGTCCACACGGCTCCGCAGCAGCACAGCCTAGCACAGCGGGCTCCCCGACCAAGCTCACCGGGCTCCCCAGCACAGCAAACGGGGGACACCAGCACCACATCCCGCCTCGCTCTCCATCATGGCCTGTTCACACCACAACCCAGCAGAGCCTATTGAAACCACTCCCCAGCAGAGCCTGTCCACACGGCTCCCCAGCAGCACAGCCCAGCACACCGGGCTCCCCAGCCCAGCTCACCAGGCTCCCCAGCAAAGCACACGGGGGCCCCCAACACCACAGCCCGCCTGGCTCTCCATCAGAGCCTGTTCAAACCATTCCCCAGCAGAGACTGTCCATACGGCTCCCCAGCAGAACAGCCCTGCACACCGGGCCCCCCAGCACAGCACACGGGGGCCCCCACCACCACAGCCCGCCTGGCTATCCAGAAGAGCCTTATCAAACCACTCCCTAGCAGAGCCTGTCCACACGGCTCCACAGCACCACAGCACAGCACACCGGGATCCCCAGCCCATCACACGGGGGCCCGCAGCACCACAGCCCGCCTGGCTCTCCTTCAGAGCCTGTTCACACCGCTCCGCAGCAGAGCCTGTCTAAACGGCTCCCCAGCACCACAGCCCAGCACACCGGGCTCCCCAGCCAGGCTCAACGGGCTCCCCTGCACAGAAGACGGGGCCCCCCAGCACCACAGCCCGCCTGGCTCTGCAGCAGAGCCTGTTCAAACCACTCCCCAGCAGAGCCTGTCCACAAGGCTCCCCAGCAGCACAGCCCAGCAAACCGGGTTAACCAGCCCAGCTCACCGTGCCCCCCAGCACAGCACACGGGGGCCCCCAGCACCACAGCCCGCCTGGCTATCCATCAGATCCTGTTCACACCGCTCCCCAGCAGAGCCTGTCCACACGGCTCCCCAGCAGCACAGCCCAGTCTGCCGGGCTCCCCAGCCCAGCTAACCGGGCACCCCAGAAAAGAACACGGGGGCCCCCAGTACAACAGCCCGCCTGGCTCTCCATCAGAGCCTGTTCACACGGCTCCCCAGATGAGCCTGTCCACACGGCTCCCCAGCAGCACAGCCCAGCAAACCGGGTTTCCCAGCCCAGCTCACCGTGCTCCCCAGCACAGCACGCGGGGGCCCCCAGCACCACAGCCCGCCTGGCTCTCCATCAGATCCTGTTCAGACCGCTCCCCAGCAGAGCCTTTCTACACGGCTTCCCAGCAGCACAGCCCAGAACACCGGGCTCCCCAGCCCAGCTCACCGGGCTCCCCAGCACAGCACACGGGGCCCCCAAACACCACAGGGCGCCTGGCTCTCCATCAGAGCCTGTTCAAACCATTCCCCAGAAGAGACTGTCCATACGGCTCCCCAGCAGCACAGCCCTGCACAACGGGCTCCCCAGCACAGCACACGGGGGCCCCCAGCACCACAGCCCGCCTGGCACTCCATCAGAGACTGTTCACACCGCTCCCCAGCAGAGCCTGTTCACTCCGCTCCCCAGCAGAGCCTGTCTACACGGCTCCCCAGCACCACAGTCCAGCACACCGGGCTCCCCAGCCAGGCTCACCGGGCTCCCCAGCACAGCACACGGGGCCCCCCAGCACCACAGCCCGCCTGTCTCCCCAGCAGAGCCTGTTCAAACCACTCCCCAGCAGTCCCTGTCCACACGGCTCCGCAGCAGCACAGCCTAGCACAGCGGGCTCCCCGACCAAGCTCACCGGGCTCCCCAGCACAGCAAACGGGGGACACCAGCACCACAGCCCGCCTGGCTTTCCAGCAGAGCCTTATCAAACCACTCCCTAGCAGAGCCTGTCCACACGGCTCCACAGCACCACAGCACAGTACACCGGGATCCCCAGCCCAGCTCACCGGGCCCCCCAGCACAGCACACGGGGGCCCGCAGCACCACAGCCCGCCTGGCTGTGCAGCAGAGCCTATTCACACCGCTCCCCAGCAGAGCCTGTCCACACGGCTCCCCAGCAGCACTGCCCAGAATACCGGGCTCCCCAGCCCAGCTCACCGGGCACCCCAGAAAAGCACACGGGGGCCCCCAGTACCACAGCCCGCCTGGCTCTCCATCAGAGCCTGTTCACACGGCTCCCCAGATGAGCCTGTCCACACGGCTCCCCAGCAGCACAGCCCAGCAAACCGGGTTTCCCAGCCCAGCTCACCGTGCTCCCCAGCACAGCACGCGGGGGCCCCCAGCACCACAGCCCGCCTGGCTCTCCATCAGATCCTGTTCAGACCGCTCCCCAGCAGAGCCTTTCTACACGGCTTCCCAGCAGCACAGCCCAGAACACCGGGCTCCCCAGCCCAGCTCACCGGGCTCCCCAGCGCAGCACACAGGGGACGCCAAAACCACAGCCCGCCTGGGTTTCCATCAGAGCCTGTTCACACCGCTCCTCAGCAGAGCCGGTCCACACGGCTCCCGAGCAGCACACCCTAGGACACCGGGCTCCCCAGCAGCACACCCTAGGTCACCGGGCTCCCCAGCAAAGCACACGGGGTCCCCCAGCACAGCCCAGAAAACCAGGCTGCGGAGCCCAGCTCACCGGGCTACCCAGCACAGCACACGGGGGCCCTCAGCACGACAGCCCGCCTGGCTCTCCATCAGAGCCTGTTCACACCGCTCCCCAGCAGAGCCTGTCTACACGGGGGCCCCCAGAACCACAGCACAGCACACGGGGCTCCCCAGCCCAGCACACCGGGCTCCCCAGCAAAGCACACGGGGCCGCCCAGCACCAAAGCCCGCCTGGCTCTCCATCAGAGCCTGTTCAAACGACACCCCAGCAGAGCCTGTCCACAGGGCAATCCAGCACCACAGCCCAGCACACCGGGCTCCCCAGCCCAGCACACCGGGCTCCCCAGCACAGCTCAACGAGCTCACCAGCACAGCACACGGGACCCACCAGCACCACAGACTGCCTGGCTCTCCATCAGAGCCTGTTCAAACCGCTCCCCAGCAGAGCCTGTCCACATGGCTCCCAGCAGCACATCCCAGCACTCCGGGCTCACCAGCCCAGCTCACCGGACTCCCCAGCACAGCACACGGGGTCCCCCAGCACCACAGCCCGCCTGGTTCTCCATCAGAGCCTGTTCACATTGCTCCCCACCAGAGCCTGTCTACACGGCTCCTCAGCAGCACAGCCAAGCACAACGCACCACAGCCCGCCTGACTCTCCAGCAGAGCCTCTTCACACCACTCCCCAGCAGAGCCTATGTACACGGCTCCCCAGCAGAACAGCCAAGCACACCGGGCTCCCCAGCACAGCACACGGGGGCCCCCAGCACCAAAGCCCGCCTGGCTCTCCATCAGAGCCTGTTCACACGGCTCCCCGGCAGCACAGCCCGCCTGGCTCTCCAGCAGAGCCTGTTCACAACGCTCCCCAGCAGAGCCTGTCCGCGCTGCATCCCAGCAGCACAGCCCAGCACACCAGACTCCCCGGCCAAGCTCACCGGGCTCCCCAGCACAGCACACGGGGCCCCCCTGCACCACAGCCTGCCTGGCTCTCCATCAGAGCCATTTCACAGCGCTCCGCAGCAGAACTTGTCCACACGGCTCCCCAGCAGAGCACACGAGGGCCTCCAGCACCACAGCCCGCCTGACTCTCCATCAGAGCCTGTTAAAACCTCTCCCCATCAGAGCCAGTCCACACGGCTTCCCAGCACCACAGCCTAGGACACTGGGCTCCGAAGCCCAGCTCACTGGGCTCCCGAGCACAGCACACGGGGGCCCCCAGCACCACAGCCCGGCTGGCTCTCCATCAGAGCCTTTTCACACCGCTCCCCGACTGAGCCTGTCCACACGGCTCCCGAGCAGCACTGCCCAGCACACCGGGCTCCCCAGCCCAGCTCACCAGGGTCCCAAGCACAGAACACGGGGCCCCCCAGCACCACAGCCCGCCTGGCTCTCCATCAGAGCCGGTTCACACCGCTCCGCAGCAGAGCCTGTCTACACGGCTCCCCAGCAACAAAGCCCAGAACACCGGGCTCCCCAGCCCAGCTCACCGGGCTCCCCAGCCAAGCTCACCAGGGTCCCCAGCACAGCACACGGGGGCCCCAAGCACCACAGCCCGCCTGGCTGTCCAGCAGAGCCTGTTCACCCCGCTCCCCAGAAGAGCCTGTCCACAGGGCTCCCCAGCAGAACAGCCCAGCACACCGGGCTCCCCAGCACAGCACACGGGGGCCCCCAGCACCACAGCACGCCTTGCTCTCCATTAGAGCATGTTCACACCGCTCCCCAGCAGAGCCTGTCCACACGGCTCCCCAGGACCACAGCCCAGCACACCGGGCTCCCCAGCCCAGATCACCGGGCTCCCCAGCAAAGCACACGGGGGCCCCCAGCACCACAGTCCGAATGGTTCTCCATCAGACCCTGTTCACACCGCTCCCCAGCAGAGCCTGTCCACACAGCTCCCCAGCACCACAGCCCAGCACACCCGGCTCCCCAGCCAAGCTCAACGGGCTCCTTAGCACAGCTTTCGGGGGCCCCAAGCACCACAGCCCGCCTGGCTCTCCATCAGGGCCTGTTCACACCAATCCGCATGAGACCCTGTCTACACGGCTCCCATGCACCACAGCCCAGCACACCGGGCTCCACAGCCCAGCTCACCGGGCACCCCAGGACAGCACACGTGGCCCCCCAGCACCACAGGCCGCCTGGCTCTCCATCAGAGCCTGGTCACAGCGCTCAGTTGCAGAGCCTGTCCACACGGCTCCCATTCAGAGCCTGTCCACACGGCTTGCCAGCACCACAGCCGAGCACACCGGGCTCCCAAGCACAGCACACGGGGCCCGCCAGCACCACAGCCCCAATGGCTCGCCAGCAGACCCTGTCTACATGGCTCCCCAGCACCATAGCCCAGCACACCGGGCTCCCCAGCCCAGCTCACCGGTCTGCCCAGCACAGCACACGGGGGCCCCAAGCACCACAGCCCGCCTGGCTCTCCATCAGAGACTCATCACACCGGTCCCCACAGAGCCTGTCCACACGGCTCCCCAGCACCACAGCCCAGCACACCGGGCTCCCAAGCCCAACTCAACGGGCTCCCCAGCACAGCACAGGGGGCATCCCAGCACCACAGCCCGCCTGGCTCTCCATCAGAGCCTGTTCACTCCCCTCCCAAGCAGAGCCTTTTCAAACCAATCCCCAGCAGAGCCTGTCCACACGGCTCGACAGCACAACAGCCCAGCACACCGGGCTCCTCAGCCCAGCTCACCGGGCTCCCCAGCACAGCACACGGGTGCCCCCAGCACCACAGCCCGCCTGGCTCTCCAGCAGAGCCTGTTCAAACCACTCCCCACCACAGCCTTTCCACACGGCTCCCCAGCACCACAGCCCAGCACACCGGGCTCCCCAGCAAAGCACACGGGGCCCCCCAGCAACACTTCCCGCCTTGCTCTCCATCAGAGCCTGTTCACACCGCTCCGCAGCAGAGCCTGTCTACACGGCTCCCCATCACCACACCCCAGCACACGGGGCTCCCCAGCCCAGCACACCGGTCTCCCCATCACAGCACACGGTGCCTCCCAGCACCAAAGCCCGCCTTGCTCTCCATCAGAGCCTGTTCAAACCACTCCCCAGCAGAGCCTGTCCACACGGCAACCCAACAGCAAAGCCCAGCACACCGGGCTCCCCAGCCCAGCACACCGGGCACCCCAGCACAGCACGCGGGGCCCCCCAGCACCGCAGCCCGAATGGCTCCCCAGCAGAGCCTGTCTACACGGCTCCCCAGCACCACAGCCCAGGAAACCGGGCTCCCCAGCACCACAGCCCAGCACACGGAGCCCCCCAGCACCACAGCCCGCCTGGCTCTTTATCAGAGCCTGTTCACACCGCTCCCTAGAGGAGCCTGTCCACACGGCTCCCCAGCAGCACAGCCCAGTTCACAGGCCTCCCCATCACAGAACACGGGGCCCCCCAGCACCACAGCGCGCCTGGCTCTCCAGCAGAGCCTATTCACACCGCTCCCCAGCAGAGCCTGTCAACACGGCTCCCCAGCAGCACAGCCCAGCACACCGGGCTCCCCAGCCCACATCACCGGGCTTCCCTGCACAGCACACGGGGCCCCCCAGCACCACAGCACGCCTGGCTCTCCAGCAGAGCCTGTTCAAACCGCTCCCCAGCTGACCCTGTCCACACGGCTCACCAGCACCACAGATCAGCACACCGGGCTCCCCAGCCCAGCTCACCGGGCTCCCCAGCACAGCACACGGGGCCCCCCAGCAGAGCCTGTCTACACGGTTGTCCTGCACCATAGCCCAGCACACCTGGCTCCCAAGCCCAGCTCAACGGGCCCCCGAGCACAGCACACGGGGCCCCCCAGCACCACAGCCCACCTGGCTCTGCATCAGAGCCTGTTCACACCGCTCCGCAGCAGAGTCTGTCTGCATGGTTCGCCAGCACCAAAGCCCAGCACACCGGGCTCCCCAGCCCAGCTCAACAGGCCCCCGAGCACAGCACACCGGGGCCCCCAGCACCACAGCCCACCTGGCTCTGGATCAGAGCCTTTTCACACCGCTCCGTAGCAGAGTCTGTCTGCATGCTTCGTCAGCACCAGAGCCCTGAACACCGGGCTCCCCAGCCCAGCTCAACGGGCTCCCGAGCACAGCACACGGGGGCCCCCAGCACCACAGCCCACCTGGCTCTCCATCAGACGCTGTTCACACCGCTCCGCAGCAGAGCCTGTCTACACGGCTCCCCAGCACCACAGCCCAGCACACCGGACTCCCCGGCCAAGCTCACCGGGCTCCCCAGCACAGCACACGGGGGCCCCCAGCACAACAGCCCGCCTGGCTCTCCATCAGAGCCTGTTCACTCCGCTCCCCAGCAGAACCTGTCTACGAGGCTCGCCAGCACAAATGCCAAGCACACCGGGCTCCCCAGCACAGCTCAACGGGCTCCCCAGCACAGCACACGTGGCCCCCAAGCACCACATCCCGCCTGGCTCTCCATCAGAGCCTGTTCACACCGCTCCCTAGCAGAGCCTGTCCACACGGCTCCCCAGCAGCACAGCCCAGTTCACAGGCCTCCCCATCGCAGAACACTGGGCCCCCCAGCACCACAGCCCGCCTGGCTCTCCAGCAGAGCCTATTCACATCGCTCCCCAGCAGAGCCTGTCAACACGGCTCCCCAGCAGCACAGCCCAGCACACCGGGCTCCCGAGCCCACCTCACCGGGCTTCCCAGCACAGCACACGGGGCCCCCCACCACCACAGCCCGCCTGGCTCTCCAGCAGAGCCTGTTCAAACCGCTCCCCAGCTCACCCTGTCCACACGGCTCACCAGCACCACAGAACAGCACACTGGGCTCCCCAGCCCATCGCAACGGGCTCCACAGCACAGCACACGGGGCTTCCCAGCACCACTGCCCGCCTGGCTCTCCATCAGAGCCTGTTCACACCGCTCCCCAGCAGAGCCTTTCCACACGGCTCCCCAGCACCACAGCCTAGCACACCAGGCTCCCCAGCCCAGCACACCGGGCTCCCCAGCCCAGCTCACCGGTCCGCCCCGCACAGCACACGGAGGCCCCCAACACTACAGCCCGCCTTGCTCTCCAGAAGAGCCTGGTCACACCGCTACGCAGCAGAGCCTGTCGACACGGCTCCCCAGCACCACAGCCCAGCACACCGGGCTCCCCAGCACAGCTCAACGAGCTCACCAGCACAGGCACACGGGGCCCACCAGCACCACAGCAAGCCTGGCTTTCCATCAGAGCCTGATCACACCGCTCCCCAGCAGAGCCTGTCCACATGGCTCCCCAGCACAAAAGCCCAGCACACCGGGCTCCCCAGCCCAGCTCAACGGGCTCCCCAGCACAGCACACGGGGTCCCCCAGCACCACAGCCCGCCTGGCTCTCCATCAGAGCCTGTTCACACCGCTCCCCACCAGAGCCTGTCTACACGGTTCGCCAGCACCACAGCCTTGCACACTGGGCTCCCCAGCCCAGCTCACCGGGCCCCCCAGCACAGCACACGGGGTCCCCCAGCACCACAGCCCACCTGGCTCTCCATCAGAGCCTGTTCAAAACACTCACCAGCAGAGCCTGTCCACACAGCTATCCAGCAGCCCAGCACACCGGGCTCCCCAGCCCAGCTCACCGGGCTCCCCAGCACAGCACACGGGGCCCCCCAGCACCACCGCCGGCCTGGCTCTCCATCAGAGCCTGTTCAAACCGCTCCCCAGCTGACCCTGTCCACACGGCTGCCAAGCAGCACAGCCCAGCTCACCGGGCACCCCAACACGGGACACGGGGGCCCCCAGCACCACAGCGCGCTTTGCTCTCCAGCAGAGGCTGTTCAAACCGCTCCCCAGCAGAGCCTGTCCACACGGCTCCCAGCAGCACATCCCAGCACTCCGGGCTCCCCAGCGCAGCTCACCGGGCTCCCCAGCCAAGAATACGGGGGCCCCCAGCACCACAGCGCTCCTGGTTCTCCATCAGAGCCTGTTCACACCGCTCCCCAGCAGAGCCTGTCTACACGGCTCCCTAGCAGTACAGCCCAGCACACCGTGCTCCCCAGCACAGCACACGGGGGCCCCCAGAACCACAGCCCACCTGGCTCTCCAGCAGAGCCTTTTCAAACCACTCCCAAGCAGAACCGGTCCACACGGCTCCCCAGCAGCACAGCCCAGCACACTGGCCTCCCGAGCCCAGCTCACCGGGCTCCCCAGCACAGCACACGGGGCCCCCCAGCACCACAGCCCAACTGGCTATCCGTCAGAGCCTGTTCACACCGCTCCCCAGCAGAACCTGTCTACACGGCTCCCCAGCAGCACAGCCCAACACACCGGGCTCCCCAGCCAAGCTTACCGGGCTCCCCAGCACAGCACACGAGGGCCCCCAGCACCACAGTCCGCCTGGCTCTCCAGCAGAGCCTCTTCACACCGCTCCCCAGAACAGCCTGTCCACACGGCTCCCCAGCAGCACAGCCCAGCACACCGGGCTCCATAGCCGATCTCCCCGGGCTACGCAGCACAGCACACGGGGCCCCACAGCACCACAGCCCGGAACACCGGGCTCCCCAGCCCAGCTCACCGGGCTCCCCAGCACAGCACACGGGGCCCCCCAGCACCACAGCCCGCCTGGCTCCCCAGCAGAGCCTGTTCAAACCCCTCCCGAGCAGAGCCGGTCCACACGGCTCCCCAGCACCACAGCCCAGCACACCGGGCTACCCAGCACCACAGCCCAGCACACCGGGCTCCCCAGCCCAGCTCACCGGGCCGCCCAGCACAGCACACGGGGGCTCCCAGCACCACAACCCGCCTGGCTCTCCATAAGAGCCTGTTCACACCGCACCGCAGCAGAGCCTGTCTACACGGCTCCCCAGCACCACAGCCCGCCTGGCTCTCCAGCAGAGACTGTTCAACCACTCCCCAGCAGAGCCTGTCCACACGGCTCCCCAGCAGAGCCTTTCCACACGGCTCCCAAGCACCACAGCCCAGCACACCGGGCTCCCCAGCACAGCACACGGGGGCCCCCAGCACCACAGCCCACCTGGCTCTCCATCAGAGCCTGTTCAACCCTCTCCCCAGCAGAGCCTCTTCACACCGCTCCCCAGCAGAGCCTGTCCACACGGCTCCCCAGCAGCAAAGTCTAGGACACCGGGCTCCCCGGCCCAGCTCACCGGGCTCCCCAGCCCAGCTCACCGGGCTCCCCAGCACAGCACACGGGGGACCCCAACACCACAGCCCGCCTGGCTCTCCAGCAGAGCCTGTTCAAATCACTCCCTAACAGAGCCTGTCTACACGGCTCCCCAGCAGAGCATGTCCACACGGCTCCACAGCGGCACAGCCCAGCACACCGGACTCCCCAGCCCAGCTCACCGGGCGCCGCAGCCCAGCTCAACGCGCTCCCAACCACAGCACACGGGGGCCCCCAACACCACAGCACACCTGGATTTCCATCAGAGCCTGTTCACACCGCTCCCCAGCAGAGCCTGTCTACACGGCTCCCCAGCAACACAGCCCAGCACACCGGGCTCCCCAGCCCAGCAAACCGGGCTCCCCAGCACAGCACACGGGGCCCCCCAGCACCACAGCCCGCCTGGCTGCCCAGCAGAGCCTTTTCAAACCACTCCCGAGCAGAGCCGGTCCACACGGCTCCCCAGCACAACAGCCCAGCTCACCCGGCTCCCCAGCACGGAACACGGGGCCCCGCAGCACCACAGCACGCCTGGCTCTCCATCAGAGCCTGTTCAAACCACTCCCATGCAGAGCCTGTCCACACGGCTCCCCAGCAGAACAGCCCAGCACACCGGGCTCCCTAGCCCAGCTCACGGTGCCCACCAGCAATACAGCCTGCCTGGCTCTCCAACAGAGCCTGTTCAAACCACTCCACAGCAGCGCCTGTCTTCACTGCTCCCCAGCACCACAGCCCAGCACACCGGGCTCCCCAGCCCAGCTCAACGGGCTCCCCAGCAAAGCACACGGGGGCCCCCCAGCACCACAGCCCACCTGGCTCTACATCCGAGCCTGTTCACAACGCTCCCCAGCAAAGTCGGTCCACACGGCTCCCCAGCAGCACAGCCCAGCACACCGGGCTCCCCAGCCCAGCTCACGGTGCCCCCCAGCAATACAGCCTGCCTGGCTCTCCAACAGAGCCTGTTCAAACCACTCAACAGCAGCGCCTGTCTTCACTGCTCCCCAGCACCACAGCCCAGCACACCGGGCTTCCCAGCGAAGCTCAACGGGCTCCTGAGCACAGCACACGGGGGCCCCCAGCACCACTCTCCATCAGAGCCTGTTCACACCCGTCCGCAGCAGAGCCGTTCTACACGGCTCCCCAGCACAAGAGCCCAGTTCACCGGGCTCCCCAGCCCAGCTCACCGGGCTCCCCAGCACAGCACACGGGGCCCCCCAGCACCACAGCCTGCCTGGCTCTCCAGCAGAGCCTGTTCAAACCGCTCCCCAGCAGAGCCAGTCAAAGAGGCTCCCCACAGCACAGCCCAGCACACCGGGCTCCCCAGCCAAGCTCACCGGGCTCCCAAGCACAGCACACGTGGGACCCCTGCACCAAAGCCCGCCTGGCTCTCCATCAGAGCCTGTTCACACCGCTCGCCAGAACAGCCTGTCTGCACGGCTCCCCAGCACCACAGCCCAGCACACCGGGCTTCCCAGCCCAGCTCACCGGTCTCCCCAGCACAGCAGACGGGGGCCCCCAGCACCACAGCCCGCGTTGCTCTCCAGCAGAGCCTCTTCAAACCACTCCCCATCACAGGCTGTCCACACACCTCCCCAGCAGCACAGCCCAGAACACCGGGCTCCGCAGCCCAGCTCACCGGGCTCCCCAGCACAGCACACGGGGGGCGCCAAAACCACAGCCCGCCTGGCTTTCCATCAGAGCCTTTTCACACCGCTCCCCAGGAGAGCCTGTCTACACGGCTCCCCAGCAGAACAGTCTAGGACACCGGGCTCCCCAGCCCAGCTCACCGGCCTCCCCAGCACAGCACACGGGGGCCGCCAACACCACAGCCCGCCTGGCTCTCAAGCAGAGCCTCTTCAAATCACTCCCCAACACAGCCTGTCAACACGGCTCCCCAGCAGAGCATGTCCACACGGCTCCCCAGCAGCACAGCCCACACACCGGACTCCCCAGCGCAGCTCATCCGGGCTCCCGAGCACGGCACACGGGGCCACCCAGCACCACAGCCCGCCTGGCTGTCCAGCAGATCCTTTTCAAACCACTCCCCAGCAATGCCTGTCCACACCTCTCCCCAGCACCACAGCCCAGCATACCGGGCTCCCCAGCCCAGCTCAACGGGCTCCCCAGCACAGCACACGGGGCCCCCCAGCACCACAGCCCGCCAGGCTCTCCATCAGAGCCTGTTCACACCGCTCCCCAGCAGAGCCTGTCGACACGGCTCCCCAGCAGCACAGCCCAGCACACCGCAGCACAGCCCGCCTGGCTCTCCAGCAGACCCTTTTCGCAGGGCTCCCCAGAAAAGCCTGTCCACACGGCAACCCAGCAGCACAGCCCAGCACACCGCGCTCCCCAGCCCAGAACACCGGGCTCCCCAGCACATCACACGGGGGCCCCAAACACCACACCCCGAATGGCTGGCCAGCAGAGCCTGTTCACACCGCTCCCCAGCAGAGCCTGTCAACACGGCTCCCCAGCAGAGCATGTCCACACGGCTCCCCAGCAGCACAGCCCAGCACAGCGGGCTCCACAGCCCAGCTCACCGGGCTCCCCATCACAGCACACGGGGCCCACCAGCACCACAGCCCGAATGGCTCGCCAGCAGAGCCTGTCTACACGGCTCGCCACCACCACAGCCCAGCACACCGGGCTCCCCAGCCCAGCTCACCGGGGTCCCCAGCACAGCACACGGGGGCCCCCAGCACCACAGCCCGCCTGGCTCTCCAGCAGAGACTGTTCAAACCATTCCCCAGCAGAGCCTGTCCATACGGCTCCCCAGCAGAGCCCGTCCACACGGCTCCCAAGCACCACAGCCCAGCACACCGGGCTCCACATTCCAGCTCAACGGGCTCCGCAGCACAGCACACGGGGGCCCCAAGCACCACAGCCCGCCTGGCTATCCAGCAGAGCCTGTTCAAACCACCCCCAAGCAGAGCCTGTCCACACGGCTCCCCAGCACAACAGCACAACACACCGGGCTCCGAAGCCCAGCTCAACGGGCTCCCCAGCACAGCACACGGGGCCCCCCAGCACCACAGCCCTCCTGGCTCTCCATCAGAGCCTGTCTACACGGCTACCCAGCACCACAGCCCAGCACACCGGGCTCCCCAGCCCAGCTCACCATGGCCCCCAGCACCGAGAACAGGGGCCCCCAGAAGAGCCTGTTGAAACGACTCGCCAGCAGAGCCTGTCCACACGGCTCCCCAGCACAACAGCCCAGCACACCGGGCTCCCCAGCACAGCACACGGGGCCCCCCAGCAAAGCACACGGGGCTTCCCAGCACCACAGCCCGCCTGGCTCTCCATCAGAGCCTCTTCACACCGCTCCCCAGCAGAGCCTGTCTACACGGCTACCCAACAGCACAGCCCAGCACACCAGGCTCCCCAGCCCTTCTCACCGGGCTCCCGATCACGGCACACGGGGCCCCCCAGCACCACAGTCCGCCTGGCTCTCCAGCAGATCCTGTTGAAACCACTACCCAGCAGAGCCTGTCCACACGGCTCCCCAGCAGCACAGCCCAGCACACCGGGCTCCCCAGCCCAGCTCACCGGGCTCCCCAGCACAGCACAAGGGGCCCCCCAGCACAACAGCCCTGCTGGCTCTCCATCAGAGCCTGTTCACACCGCTCAACAGCACAGCCTGTCTACACGGCTCCCAATCACCACAGCCCAGCACACCGGGCTCCCCAGCCCAGCTCACCGGGCTCCCCAGCACAGCACACGGGGCCCCCCAGCACCAAAGCCTGCCTGGCTCTCCAGCAGAGCCTGTTCAAATCACTCCCCAGCAGAGCCTGTCCACACGGCTCCCCAGCACCACAGCCTGCCTGGCTCTCCAGCAGAGCCTGTTCACACCGCTCCCCAGCAGAACCTGTCTACACGGCTCCCCAGCAGCACAGCCCAGCACACCGGGCTCCTCTGCCCAGCTCACCGGGCTCCCCAGCACCACAGCTGGCTTGGCTCTCCATCAGAGCCTGTTCAAACCCATCCCCAGCAGAGCGAGTCCACATGGCTCCCACGCACCACAGCCCAGCACACTGGGCTCCCCAGCCCAGCTCACTGGGGCCCCCAGCTCAGCTCACCGGGCTCCCCAGCACAGCACACGGGGCCCCCCAGCACCATAGCCCGCATGGCTCTCCATCAAAGCCTGTTCACACCACTCCCAAGCAGAGCCAGTCTACACGGCTCCCCAGCACAACAGCCCAGCACACCGGGCTCCTCGGCCCGGCTCTCCGGGCTCCCCAGCACAGCACACGGGGCCCCCCAGCATAACAGCCCGGCTGGCTCTCCATCAGAGCCTTTTCACACCGCTCCCCAGCAGAGTCTGTCCACACGGCTCCCCAGCACCACAGCCCACCACACCGGCACCCAAGCCCAACTCAACGTGCTCCCCAGCACAGCACACCGGGAATCCCATCACCACAGCCCGCCTGGCTCTCCATCAGAGCCTGTTCACTCAACTCCCCAGCAGAGCCTGTTCAAACCACTCCCCAGCAGAGCCTGTCCACATGGCTCGACAACATCACAGCCCAGCACACCGGGCTCCCCAGCACAGAACACGGCGCCCCCCAGCACCACAGCCCGCCTGGCTCTCCATCAGAGCCTTTAAACACCGCTCCTAAGCAGAGCCTGTCTACACGGCTCCCAAGAACCACAGCCCAGCACACCGGGTTCCCCAGCACAGCACACGGGGCCCCCCAGCACCACAGCCCGCCTGGCTCTCCATCAGAGCCTGATCACACCGCTCCACAGCAGAGCCTGTCTACACGGCTCCCCATCACCACAGCCCAGCACACCGGGCTCCCCAGCACCACAGGCCAGCATAAAGGGATCCCCAGCCAAGCACACCGGGCTCCCCATCAAGGCACACGGGGCCCCCAAGCACCACAGCCCGCCTTGCTCTCCATCAGAGCCTGTTCAAACCACTCCCCATCAGAGCCTGTCCAAACGGCAACCCAGCACCACAGCCCAGCACACCGGGCTCCCCAGCCAAGCACACCGGGCACCCCAGAACAGCACACGGGGCCCCCCTGCACCGCAGCCCGAATGGCTCCCCAGCAGAGCCTGTCTACACGGCTCCCCAGCACCACAGCCCAGGACACCGGGCTCCCAAGCACCATATCCCACCACACCGGGCTCCCCTGCCCAGCTCAACGGGCTCCGCAGCACAGCACACGGGGCCCCCCAGCACCACAGCCCACCTGGCTCTCCATCAGAGCCTGTTCACACCGCTCCCCAGCAGAGCATGTCTTCATGGTTCGCAAGCACCACAGCCCAGGACACCGGGCTCCCTAGTCCAGCTCACCGGGCTCCCCAGCACAGCACACGAGGGCGCCCAGCACCACAGCCCGCCTGGCTCTCCAGCGGAGCCTATTCACACGGCTCCCCAGCAGCACAGCGCAGAACACCGGGCTCCCCAGCACAGGACACGGGGGCCCCCAGCACCACAGCCCGCCTGGCTCTCCATCAGAGCCTGTTCACACCGCTCCCCAGCAGAGCATGTCTTCACGGTTCGCAAGCACCACAGCCAAGCAGACCGGGCTCCCCAGCCCAGCTCACCGGGCTCCCCAGCACAGCACACGAGGGCCCCCAGCACCACAGCCCGCCTGGCTCCCCAGAAGAGCCTGTCCACACGGCTCCCCAGCACCACAGCCCAGCACACCGGGCTCCCCAGCCCAGCTCAACGGGCTCCCCAGCACAGCACACGGGGGCCCCAAGCACCAAAGCCCGCCTGGATATAAATCAGAGCATGTTCAACCCTCTCCCCAGAAGAGCCTGTACACACAGCTCCCAAGCACCACGGCCCAGCACACCGGGCTCCCAAGCCCAGCTCAACGGGCTCCCCAGCACAGCACACGGGGGAACCCAGCACCACAGCCCGCCTGGCTGTTCAGCAGAGCCTGTCCACACCGCTCCCCAGAAGAACCTGTCCACACGGCTCCCCAGCAGAACAGCCCAGCACACCGGGCTCCCCCGCCCAGCTCAACGGGCTCCCCAGCACAGCACACGGGGGCCCCCAGAAAACAGCCCTCCTTGCTCTACATCAGAGCCTGTTCAAACCGCTCCCCAGCCGAGCCTATCCACACGGCTCCCCAGCAGCACAGCCCAGCACACCAGGCTGCCCATCCCAGCTCACCGGGCTCCCCAGCACAGCACACGGGGGCCCTCAGCAAGACAGCCCGCCTGGCTCTCCATCAGAGCCTGTTCACACCGCTCCCCAGCAGAGCTTGTCCACACGGCTCCCCAGCACCACAGCCAAGAACACCGGGCTCCCCAGCCCCGCTCACCCGGCTCCCCAGCACAGCACACGGGGGCCCCCAGCACAGCTCACCGGGCTCCCCTGAACCACTGCCCGCCTGACTCTCCATCAGAGCCTTTTCAACCCTCTCCCCAGAAGAGCCTGTCCACAAAGCTCCCGAGCACCACAGCCCAGCACACCGGGCTCGCCAGCCCAGCTTAACGGGCTCCCCAGCACAGCACACGGGGGCCCCCAGCACAGCTCACCGGGCTCCCCAGCACAGCACACGGGGCCCCCCAGCACCACAGCCCGCCTGACTCACCAGCAGAGCCTGTTCAAACCACTCGCCAGCAGAGCCTGTCTACACGGCTACCCAGCACCAAAGCCCAACTCACCGGGCTCCTCTTCCCAGCTCACCGGGCTCCCCAGCACAGCACACGGCGCCCCCCAGCACCACAGCGCGCCTGGCTCTGGAGCAGAGCCTGTTCAAACCACTCCCGAGCAGAGCCTGTCCACAAGGCTCTCCAGCACCACAGCCCAGCACACCGGGCTCCCCAGCCCAGCCCAACGAGATCCCCAGCACAGCACACGGGGCCCCCCAGCACCACAGCCGCCTGGCTCTCCATCAGATCCTGTTCAACCCTCTCCCCAGTAGAGCCTGTCCACACGGCTCCCCAGCACCACTGCCCACCTCACCGGGCTCCCCAGCCCAACTCAACGGGCTGCCCAGCACAGCACACGGGGCTCCCCAGCACCAAAGCCCGCCTGGCTCCCCAGCAGAGCCTGTTCAAACCACTCCCCAGAAGAGCCTGTCCACACGGCTCCCCAGCACCACAGCCCAGCACACCGGGCTCCCCAGCCCAGCTCAACGGGCTCCCCAGCACAGCACACGGGGCCCCCCAGCACAGCACACGGGGCTTCCCAGCACCACAGCCCGCCTGGCTCTCAATCAGAGCCTCTTCACACCGCTCCCCAGCAGAGCCTGTCTACACGGCTCCCAAGCAGCACAGCCCAGCACACCGGGTTCCCCAGCCCAGCACACGGGGGCCTCCAGCACCACAGCCCGCCTGGCTCTCCATCAGAGGCTGTTCACACCGCTCCCAAGCAGAGCCTGTCTACACGGCTCCCCAGCACCATAGCCCAGCACACTGGGCTCCCCAGCCCAGCTCAACGGGCTCCCCAGCAAAGCACACGCGGGCCCCCAGCACCACAGCCCGCCTGGCTCTCCATCGGAGCCTGTTCACAGCGCTCCGCAGGAGAGCCTGTCTACACGGCTCCCCAGCACAACAGCCCAGCACACCGGGCTCCCCAGCCAAGCTCACCGGGCTCCCCAGCACAGAACACGGGGCCCCCCAGCATCACAGCCCGAATGGCTCCTCAGCAGAGCCTGTCTACACGGCTCCCCAGCAGCACAGCCCAGCACACCGCAGCACAGCCCGCCTGGCTCTCCATCAGAGCCTGTTCAAACCACTCCCCAGAAAAGCCTTTCTACAAGGCTCCCCAGCACTACAGCACAGCACACCGGGATCCCCAGCCCAGCCTACCGGTCCCCCCAGCACAGAACACGAGGGCCCCCAGCACCACAGCCCGCCTGGCTCTCCATCAGACCCTGTTCACACCGCTCCGCAGCACAGCCTGTCTACACGACTCCCCAGCACCACAGCCCAGCACACCGGGCTCCCCAGCACAGCACACCGGGCCCCCCAGCACCAATGCCCGCCTGGCTCCCCAGCAGAGCCTGTCCACACGGCTCCCCAGCAGCACAGCCCAGCACACCGGGATCCCCAGGCTAGCTCAACGGGCTCCTCAGCACAGAAATAGGGGCCCCCCAGCACCACAGCCCGCTTGGCTCTCCATCAGAGCCTGTCCACACAGCTCCTCAGCAGAGCCTGTCCACATTGCTCCCCAGCACAACAACCCTGCACACCGGGCTCCCCAGCCCAGCTCACCGGGCTCCCCATCAAAGCACACCGGGGCCCCCAGCACCACAGCCCAGCACAACGGGCTCCCCAGCCCAGCACACGGGGGCCCCCAGCACCACAGCCCGCCTGGCTCTCCAGCAGAGCCTGTTCAAACCGCTCCCCAGCAGAGCCTTTCCACACGGCTCTCCAGCAGCACAGCCCAGCACAACGGGCTCCCCAGCCCAGCTCACCGGGCTCCCAAGCACAGCACAAGGTGGCCCCCAGCACCACAGCCCGCCTGGCGCTCCATCAGAGCCTGTTCACACCGCTCCCCAGCAGAGCATTTCCACACTGCTCCCCAGCACCACAGCCCAGCACACCGGGCTCCCCAGCCCTGCTCACCGGGCTCCCCAGCACAGCACACGGGGCCCCCCAGCACAGCTCACCGGGCTCCCCAGCACAGCACACGGGGCCCCCCGGCACCACAGCCCGCCTGCCTATCCATCACAACCTTTTCACAACGCTCCCCAGTAGAGCCTGTCCACACGGCTCCCCAGCACCACAGCCCAGCACACCGGACTCCGCAGCCCAGCTCACCGGGCTCCCCAGCACAGCTCACCGGGCTCCCCAGCACAGCACACGGGGGCCCCCAACACCACAGCCCGCCTGGCTCTCCAGCAGAGCCTGTTCAAATCACTCCCTAACAGAGCCTGTCCACACGGCTCCCCAGCAGAGCATGTCCACACGGCTCCCCAGCGGCACAGCCCAGCACACCGGACTCCCCAGCCCAGCTCACCGGGCGCCCCAGCCCAGCTCACCGCGCTCCCCACCACAGCACACGGGGGCCACCAACACCACAGCCCCCCTGGCTCTCCAGCAGAGCCTGCTCACACCGCTCCCCAGCAGAGCCTGTCTACACGGCTCCCCAGCAGCACAGCCCAGGACACCGGGCTCCCCAGCCCAGCTCACCGGGCTCCCCAGCACATGACACGGGGGCGCCCAGCACCACAGCCCGCCTGGGTCTCCAGCAGAGCCTGTTCACACGGCTCCCCAGCACCACAGCCCAGCACACCGGACTCCCCAGCCCAGCTCACCGGGCTCCCGAGCACGGCACACGGGGCCCCCCAGCACCACAGCCAGCCTGGCTGTCCAGCAGAGCCATTTAAGACCGCTCCCCAGCACCACAGCCCAGCACACCGGGCTCCCCAGCCCAGCTCACCGGGCTCCCCAGCACAGCATATGGTGGCCCCTAGCAACACAGCCCACCAGGCCCTCCATCAGGGCGTGTTCACACCGCTCCCCAGCAGAGCCTGTCCACACGGCTCCCCAGCACCACAGCCCAGCACAGCGGGCTCCCCAGCCCAGCACACCGGGCTCCCCAGCACATCTCACCGGTCTCCCCAGAACAGCACACGGGGGCCCCCAGCACAGCACACGGGGCCCCCCAGCACAACAGCCTGCCTGCATCTCCATCAGAGCCTGTTCACACCGCTCCCCAGCAGAGCCTGTCTACACGGCTGCCCAGCAGCACAGCCCAGCACACCACAGCACAGCCCGCCTGGCTCTCCATCAGAGCCTGTTCAAACCGCTCCACAGAAGATCCTGTCCACACGGCTCCCCAGCAGCACAGGCCAGCACACTGGCCTCCCCAGCCCATCTCACCGGGCTCCCCAGCACAGCACACGGGGCCTCCAGCACCACAGCCCACCTGGCTCTCCGTCAGAGCCTGTTCACACCGCTCCCCAGCAGAGCCTGTCCACACGGCTCCCCAACAGCACAGCCCAGCACACCGGGCTCAATAGCCGATCTCACCGGGCTCCGCAGCACAGCACACGGGGCCCCCCTGCACCACAGCCCAGCACACCGGGCTCCCCAGCCCAGCACACCGGGCTCCCCAGCCCAGCTCACCGGGCCGCCCAGCACAGGACACGGGGGCCACCAGCACCACAGCCCGCCTGGCTCTCCATAAGAGCCTGTTCACACCGCCCCGGAGCAGAGCCTGTCGACACGGCTCCCCAGCACCACAGCACAGCACACCGGGCTCCCCAGCCCAGCTCACCGAGCTCCCCAGCACAGCACACGGGGCCCCCCAGCACCACAGCCCGCCTGGCTCTACAGCAGAGACTGATCAAACCACTCCCCAGCAGAACCTGTCCACACGGCTCCCCAGAAGAGCCTGTCCACACGGCTCCCCAGCACCACAGCCCAGCACACCGGGCTCCCCAGCACAGCACACGGGGCCCCCAAGAACCACAGCCCGCCTTGCTCTCCATCAGGGCCTGTTCAACCCTCTTCCCAGCAGAGCCTGTTCACACCGCTCCCAAGCAGAGCCTGTCCACACGGCTCCCCAGCACAGCAGCCCAGCACACCGGGCTCCACAGAACAGAACACCGGGCCCCCCAGCACCACAGCCCGCCTGGCTCTCCATCAGAGACTGTTCACTCCGCTCCCCAGCAGAGCCTTTTCACCAAGCTCCCCAGCAGAGCCTGTCCTCACGGATCCCAAGCAGCACAGCTCAGCACACCGGGCTCACCAGCCCAGCTCACCGGGCTCCAAAGCACAGAACACGGGGCCCCCAAGCAGAGCCTGTCTACACGGTTGGCGAGCACCACAGTCCAGTACACCGGGCTCCCCAGCCCAGCTCACCGGGCCCCCAGCAAAGCACACGGTGGCCCCCAGCACCACAGCCCGCCTGGCTCTCCATCAGAGCCTGTTCAACCCTCTTCCCAGCAGAGCCTGTCCACACGGCTCCCCAGCACCACAGCCCAGCACACCGGGCTACTCTGCCCGGCTCACCGGGCTCCCCAGTACAGCACACGGGGGCCCGAAGCAAACCACACGGGGTTGCCCCACCACCACAGCCCGCCTGGCTCTCCATAAGAGCCTGTTCACACCGCTCCCCAGCAGAGCCTGTCCACACGGCTCCCCAGCACCACAGCCCAGCACACCGGGCTCCCCAGCCCAGATCACCGGGCTCCCCAGCACAGCACACGGGGGCCCCCAGCACCACAGCCCGAATGGCTCTCCATCAGACCCTGTTCACACGGCTCCCCAGCAGAGCCTGTCCACACAGCTCCCCAGGACCACAGCCCAGCACACCGGGCTCCCCAGCCAAGATCAACGGGCTCCTGAGCACTGCTTTTGGGGGCCCCCAGCACCACAGCCCCCCTGGCACTCCATCAGGGCCTGTTCACACCAATACGCATGAGAGCCTGTCTACACGGCTCCCCAGCACAAAAGCCCCGCACACCGGGCTCCCCAGCCCAGCTCACCGGGCTCCCCAGCACAGAACACGGAGCCCCCCAGCACCAAAGCCTGACTTTCTCTCCAGCAGAGAATGTCCAAACCACTCCCAAGCAGAGCCTGTCCACACGGCTCCCCAGCACCACAGCCCGCCTGGCTCTCCAGCAGAGCCAGTTCAAACCAGTCCCCAGGAGAGCCTGTCCTCACGGCTACCCAGCACCACAGCCCAGCACACCGGGCTCCTCTGCCCAGCTCACCGGGTTCCCCAGCACCACAGCCCGCCTGGCTCTCCATCAGAGCCTCTTCAAACCACTCCCCAGCAGAGCCAGTCCACACGGCTCCCCAGCACCACAGCCCAGCACACTGGGCTTCCCAGCCCAGCTCACCGTGCTCCGCAGCACAGCACACCTGGGCCCCCAGCACCACAGCCCGCCTGGCTGTCCAGCATAGCCTGTTCAAACCACTGCTCAACAGAGCCTGTCCACTCGGCTCCCCAGCACCAAAGCCCAGCACACCGGGCTCCCCAGCCCAGCTCAACGGGCTCCGCAGCACAGCACACGGACGCCCCCAGCACCACAGCCCGCCAGGCTGTCCAGCAGAGCCTGTCCACACCGCTCCCCAGCAGAACAGCCCAGCACACCGGGCTCCACAGCCGAGCTCACCGGACTCCCCAGCACAGCACACGGGGCTCCCCAGCAGAGCCTGTCTACACGGTTGGCCAGCACCACAGTCCAGTACACCGGGTTCCCCAGCCCAGCTCACCGGGCTCCCCAGCCCAGCTCACCGGGCTCCCCAGCACAGCACACGGGGTACCGCAGCACCACAGCCCGCCTGGCTGTGAAGCAGAGCCTGTTCACACCGCTCCCCAGCAGAGCCTGTCCACACGGCTCCCCAGCACCACAGCCCAGCACACTGGGCTTCCCAGCCCAGCTCACCGTGCTCCGCAGCACAGCCCACCGGGCTCCCCAGCACCACAGACCGCCTGGCTCCCCATCAGAGCCTTTCTACACGGCTCCCCAGCACCACAGCCCAGCACACCGGGCTCCACATCCCAGCTCAACGGGCTCCGCAGCACAGCACACGGGGGCCCCCAGCACCATAGCCCGCCAGGCTATCCAGCAGACACTGTTCAGACCACTCCCCAGCAGAGCCTGTTCACACGGCTCCCCAGCACCACAGCCCATCACACCGGGCTCCGAAGCCCAGCTCAACAGCACAGCACACGGGGCCCCCCAGCACCACAGCCCGCCTGGCTCTCCATCAGAGCCTGTCCATCACGGCTCCCCAGCACCACAGCCAAGCACACCGGGCTCCCGAGCCCAGCTCAACGGGCTCCCCAGCACAGCACACGCGGGCCCCCAGCACCAAAGCCCACCCTGCTCTCCATCAGAGCCTGTTCACAGCGCTCCGCAGCAGAGCCTGTCTACACGGCTCCCGAGCACCACAGCCGAGCACACCGGGCTCCCCAGCCCAGCTCACCGGGCTCCCCAGCACAGCACACGGGGCCCCCCAGCATCACAGCCCGAATGGCTACCCACCAGAGCCTGTCTACACGGCTCCCCAGCAGCACAGCCCAGCACACCGCAGCAAAGCCCGCCTGGCTCTCCATCAGAGCCTGTTCAAACCGCTCCCCAGCAGAACCTGTCCACACGGCTCCCCATCAGCACAGCCCGCCTGGCTCTCCAGCAGAGCCTGTTCAAACCACTCCCAAGCAGAACCGGTCCACACGGCTCCCCAGCAGCACAGCCCAGCACACTGGCCTCCCCAGCCCTGCTCACCGGGCTCCCCAGCACACCACACGGGTGCCCCCAGCACCACAGCCAGCCTGGCTCTCAATCAGAGGTTCTTCACACCGCTCCCAAGCAGAGCCTTTCAACACGGCTCACCAGCACCACAGCCCAGCACACCGGGCTCCCCAGCCCTGCTCAACGGGCTCCGTAGCAGAGCACACGGGGGCCCCCAGCACCACAGCCCGCCTGGCTCTCCATCAGAGCCTGTTCACACCGCTCCCCAGCAGACCCGGTCCACACGGCTCCCCAGCAGCAGAGAACAGCACACCGGGCTCCCCAGCACAGCACACGGGGGCACCCAGCACCACGGCCCGCCTGGCTCTCCAGCAGAGCCTGTTCAAACCACTCCCAAGCAGAGCCGGTTAAAACGGCTCCCCAGCAGCACAGCCCAGCACACCTGCCTCCCAAGCCCAGCTCACCGGGCTCCCCAGCACAGCACACGGGGCCCCCCACGACCTCAGCCCACCTGGCTTTCAAGCAGAGCCTGTTCAAAACACTCCCCAGCAGAGCCTTTCCACACGGCTCCCCAGAAGCACAGCCCAGCACACCGGGCTCCTCAGCACAGCACACGGGGGCCCCCAGCACAGCACACGGGGGCCGCCAACAGCACAGCCCGCCTGGCTCTCAAGCAGAGCCTCTTCAAATCACTCCCCAGCACAGCCTTTCAACACGGCTCCCAAGCAGAGCATGTCCACACGGCTCCCCAGCAGCACAGCCCAGCACACCGGACTCCCCAGCCCAGCTCACCGGGCTCCCGAGCACGGCACACGGGGCCCCCCAGCACCACAGCCAGCCTGGCTGTCCAGCAGATCCTTTTCAAACCACTCCCCAGCAATGCCTGTCCACACCTCTCCCCAGCACCACAGACCGCCTGGCTCCCCATCAGAGCCTTTCTACACGGCTCCCCAGCACCACAGCCCAGCACACCGGGCTCCACATCCCAGCTCAACGGGCTCCGCAGCACAGCACACGGGGGCCCCCAGCACCATAGCCCGCCAGGCTATCCAGCAGACACTGTTCAGACCACTCCCCAGCAGAGCCTGTTCACACGGCTCCCCAGCACCACAGCCCATCACACCGGGCTCCGAAGCCCAGCTCAACAGCACAGCACACGGGGCCCCCCAGCACCACAGCCCGCCTGGCTCTCCATCAGAGCCTGTCCATCACGGCTCCCCAGCACCACAGCCAAGCACACCGGGCTCCCGAGCCCAGCTCAACGGGCTCCCCAGCACAGCACACGCGGGCCCCCAGCACCAAAGCCCACCCTGCTCTCCATCAGAGCCTGTTCACAGCGCTCCGCAGCAGAGCCTGTCTACACGGCTCCCGAGCACCACAGCCGAGCACACCGGGCTCCCCAGCCCAGCTCACCGGGCTCCCCAGCACAGCACACGGGGCCCCCCAGCATCACAGCCCGAATGGCTACCCACCAGAGCCTGTCTACACGGCTCCCCAGCAGCACAGCCCAGCACACCGCAGCAAAGCCCGCCTGGCTCTCCATCAGAGCCTGTTCAAACCGCTCCCCAGCAGAACCTGTCCACACGGCTCCCCATCAGCACAGCCCGCCTGGCTCTCCAGCAGAGCCTGTTCAAACCACTCCCAAGCAGAACCGGTCCACACGGCTCCCCAGCAGCACAGCCCAGCACACTGGCCTCCCCAGCCCTGCTCACCGGGCTCCCCAGCACACCACACGGGTGCCCCCAGCACCACAGCCAGCCTGGCTCTCAATCAGAGGTTCTTCACACCGCTCCCAAGCAGAGCCTTTCAACACGGCTCACCAGCACCACAGCCCAGCACACCGGGCTCCCCAGCCCTGCTCAACGGGCTCCGTAGCAGAGCACACGGGGGCCCCCAGCACCACAGCCCGCCTGGCTCTCCATCAGAGCCTGTTCACACCGCTCCCCAGCAGACCCGGTCCACACGGCTCCCCAGCAGCAGAGAACAGCACACCGGGCTCCCCAGCACAGCACACGGGGGCACCCAGCACCACGGCCCGCCTGGCTCTCCAGCAGAGCCTGTTCAAACCACTCCCAAGCAGAGCCGGTTAAAACGGCTCCCCAGCAGCACAGCCCAGCACACCTGCCTCCCAAGCCCAGCTCACCGGGCTCCCCAGCACAGCACACGGGGCCCCCCACGACCTCAGCCCACCTGGCTTTCAAGCAGAGCCTGTTCAAAACACTCCCCAGCAGAGCCTTTCCACACGGCTCCCCAGAAGCACAGCCCAGCACACCGGGCTCCTCAGCACAGCACACGGGGGCCCCCAGCACAGCACACGGGGGCCGCCAACAGCACAGCCCGCCTGGCTCTCAAGCAGAGCCTCTTCAAATCACTCCCCAGCACAGCCTTTCAACACGGCTCCCAAGCAGAGCATGTCCACACGGCTCCCCAGCAGCACAGCCCAGCACACCGGACTCCCCAGCCCAGCTCACCGGGCTCCCGAGCACGGCACACGGGGCCCCCCAGCACCACAGCCAGCCTGGCTGTCCAGCAGATCCTTTTCAAACCACTCCCCAGCAATGCCTGTCCACACCTCTCCCCAGCACCACAGCCCAGCATACCGGGCTCCCCAGCCCAGCTCAACGGGCTCCCCAGCACAGCACACGGGGCCCCCCAGCACCACAGCCAGCCAGGCTCTCCATCAGAGCCTGTTCACACCGCTCCACAGCAGAGCCTGTCTACACGGCTCCCCAGCAGCACAGCCCAGCACACCGCAGCACAGCCCGCCTGGCTCTCCATCAGAGCCTGTTCACACCGCTCCCCAGAAAAGCCTGTCCACACGGCAACCCAGCAGCACAGCCCAGCACACCGGGCTCCCCAGCCCAGCACACCGGGCTCCCCAGCACAGCACACGGGGGCCCCAAGCACCACAGCCCGAATGGCTCGCCAGCAGAGCCTGTCTACATGGCTCCCCAGCACCACAGCCCAGCACACCAGGTTCCCCATCCCAGCTCACCGGGCTCCCCAGCAAAGCACACGGGGACCCCCAGCACCACTGCCCGCCTTGTTTTCCAGCAGAGCCTTTTCACACCGCTCCCCAGCAGAGCCTGCTCACACGGCTCCCCAGCACAACAGCCCAGAACACGGGGTTCCCCAGTCCAGCTCACCGGGGTCCCCAGCAAAGCACACGGGGGCCCCCAGCACCACAGCCCGCCTGGCTCTCCAGCAGAGACTGTTCAAACCACTCCCCAGAAGAGCCTGTCCACACGGCTCCCCAGCAGAGCCTGTCCACACGGCTCCCCAGCACAACCGCCCAGCACACCGGGCTCCACATCCCAGCTCAACGGGCTCCGCAGCACAGCACACGGGGGCCCAAAGCATCAAAGCCCGCCTGGCTCTCCATCAGAGCCTGTTCACACAGCTCGGCAGCAGAGCCTGTCTACACGGCTCCCCAGCACCACAGCCCTGCACACCGGGCTCCCCAGGCCAGCTCAACGGGCTCCCAAGCACATCACACGCGGCCCCCCAGCTCCACAGCCCGACTGGCTCTCCATCAGAGCCTGTTCAACCCTCTCCCAAGCAGAGCCTGTCCACACGGCTCCCCAGCACCACAGCCCACCACACCGGGCTGCCCAGCCCAGCTCAACGGGCTCCCCAGCACAGCACACGCGGCTTCCCAGGACCACAGCCCGCCTGGCTCTCCATCAGAGCCTGTTCACACCGCTCCCCAGCAGAGCCTGTCCACACGGCTCCCCAGCACCACAGCCTAGCACACCGGGCTCCCAAGCCCAGTTCACCACGCCCCCCAGCACAGCACACGGGTCCCCCAGCACCACAGCCCACCTGGCTCTCCAGCATAGCCTGTTCACACCGCTCCGCAGCAGAGCCTGTCTACACGGCTCCACAGCAGCAGAGCCCAGACCACCGGTCTCCCCAGCCCAGTTCACTGGGCTCCCCACCACAGCAACCGGGGGCCTAAAGCACCACAGCCCGCCTGGCTCTCCAGCAGAGCCTCTTCAAACCGCTCCCCAGCAGAGCCTGTCCTCACGGCTCCCAAGCACCACAGCCCAGCACACAGGGCTCCCCAGCCCTGCTCACCCGGCTCCCCAGCACAGAACACGGGGGCCCACAGCACTGCTCACCGGGCTCCCCAGCACAGCACACGGTGGCCCCCAGCACAACACCCCTCCTTGCTCAACATCAGATCCTGTTCAAACCGCTCCCCAGCCGAGCCTATCCGCACGGCTCCCAAGCAGCACAGCCCAGAAAACCAGGCTGGCCAGCCCAGCTCACCGGGCTCGCCTGAAATACAGCCCGCCTGGCTCTCCATCAGAGCCTATTCAACCCTCTCCTCAGCAGAGCCTGTCCACACGGCTCCCCAGACGCACAGCCCAGCTCACCGTGCTTCCCAGCACAGCACACGGGGCCCCCAACCACCACAGCCCGCCTGGCTCTCCAGCAGAGCCTGTCCACACGGCTCCCCAGCACAACAACCCAACACACCGGGCTCCCCTTCCCAGCTCACTGGGCTCCCCAGCACAGCACACGGGGGACCCCGGCACGACAGCCCGGCTGGTTCTCCATCAGAGCCTGTTCACACCGCTCCCCAGCAGAGCCTGTCTACACGGCTCCCCAGCAGCACAGCCCAGCACACAGCAGCACAGCCCGCCTGGCTCTCCATCAGAGCCTGTTCACACCGCTCCCCAGAAAAGCCTGTCCACACGGCAACCCAGCAGCACAGCCCAGCACACCGGGCTCCCCAGCCCAGCACACCGGGCTCCCCAGCACAGCACACGGGGGCCCCAAGCACCACAGCCCGAATGGCTCGCCAGCAGAGCCTGTCTACATGGCTCCCCAGCACCACAGCCCAGCACACCAGGTTCCCCATCCCAGCTCACCGGGCTCCACAGCAAAGCACACGGGGGCCCCCAGCACCACAGCCCGCCTTGCTTTCCAGCAGAGCCTTTTCACACCGCTCCCCAGCAGAGCCTGCTCACACGGCTCCCCAGCACAACAGCCCAGCACACGGGGTTCCCCAGTCCAGCTCACCGGGGTCCCCAGCACAGCACACGGGGGCCCCCAGCACCACAGCCCGCCTGGCTCTCCAGCAGAGACTGTTCAAACCACTCCCCAGAAGAGCCTGTCCACACGGCTCCCCAGCAGAGCCTGTCCACACGGCTCCCCAGCACAACCGCCCAGCACACCGGGCTCCACATCCCAGCTCAACGGGCTCCGCAACACAGCACACGGGGGCCCAAAGCATCAAAGCCCGCCTGGCTCTCCATCAGAGCCTGTTCACACAGCTCGGCAGCAGAGCCTGTCTACACGGCTCCCCAGCACCACAGCCCTGCACACCGGGCTCCCCAGGCCAGCTCAACGGGCTCCCAAGCACATCACACGCGGCCCCCCAGCACCACAGCCCGACTGGCTCTCCATCAGAGCCTGTTCAAACCGCTCCCAAGCAGAGCCTGTCCACACGGCTCCCCATCACCACAGCCCACCACACCGGGCTGCCCAGCCCAGCTCACCGGGCTCCCCAGCACAGCACACGGGGGCCCCAAGCAACACAGCGCGCCATGCTCTCCAGCAGAGCCTGTTCAAACCGCTCCCAAACAGAGAGTGTCCACTCGGCTACCCAGCACCACAGCCCAGCACACCGGGCTCCCGAGCCCAGCACACGGGAGCCTCCAGCACCACAGCCCGCCTGGCTCTCCATCAGAGCCATTTCACACCGCTCCCCAGCAGAGCCTGTGCACACGGCTCCCCAGCACCACAGCCCACCACACCGGGCTCCCCAGCCCAGCTCAACCTGATCCCCAGCACAGCACACGGGTCTTCCCAGCACCACAGCCCGCATGGCTCTCCATCAGAGCCTATTCACTACGCTCCCCAGCAGAGCCTGTCCACACAGCTCCCCAGCACCACAGCCCAGCACACCGGGCTCCCCAGGACAGCACACGGGGCCCCCCAGCACAGCACACGGGGCTTCACAGCACCACAGTCCGCCTGGTTCTCCATCAGAGCCTCTTCACACCACTCCCCAGCAGAGCCTGTATACAGGGGTCCCCAGCAGCACAGCCCAGAACACCAGGCTCCCCAGCCCCGCTCACCCGGCTCCCGATCACGGCACACGGGGCCCCCCAGCACCACAGTCTGCCTGGCTCTCCAGCCGATCCTGTTGAAACCACTACCCAGCAGAGCCTGTGCACACGGCTCCCCAGCAGCACAACCCAGCACACCGGGCTCAACAGCCCAGCACACCGGGCTCCCCAGCACAGCACAAGGGGCCCCCCAGCACCACAGCCCGCCTGGCTCTCCATCAGAGCCATTTCACACCGCTCCCCAGCAGAGCCTGTCCACACGGCTCCCCAGCACCACAGCCCAGCTCACCGGGCTCCCCAGCACCACAGCCCGCCTGGCTCTCCATCAGAGCCTGTTCAACCCTCTCCCCAGCAGAGGCTGTCTACACGGCTCCCCAGCAGCACAACCCAGCACACCAGGCCCCCCAGCCCAGCTCACTCGGCACCCGATCACGGCACACGGGGCCCCCCAGCACCACAGTCCGCCTGGCTCTCCAGCAGATCCTTATGAAACAACTACCCAGCAAAGCCTGTCAGCACGGCTCCCCAGCAGCACAGCCCAGCACACCGGGCTCCCCAGCCCAGCTCACCGTGGCCCCCAGAACAGCACATGGGGGCCCCCAACACCACAGCCCGCCTGGCTCTCCATCAGAGCCTGTTTACACCACTCCGAGCAGAGCCTGTCTACACGGCTCAACAGCACCACAGCCCAGAACACCGGGCTCCCCAGCCAAGCTCACCGGGCTCCCCAGCACAGCACATGGGGCCCCCCAGAACCACAGCCCACCTTGCTCTCCATCAGGGCCTTTTCACTCCGCTCCCCAGCAGAGCCTGTCCAAACGGCTCCCCAGCAGAGCTTTCCGCACGGCTCCCCAGCAGGACAGCCCAGCACACCGTGCTCCCCAGCACAGCACACGGGGTCCCCCAGCACCACAGCCAGCCTGGCTCTCCATCAGAGCCTGTTCACACCGCTCCCCACCAGAGCCTGTCTACACGGTTCCCCAACACCACAGCCCAGCACACCGGGCCCCCCAGCACGGCACACGGGGGCCCCCAGCGCCAAGGCCCTTCTGGCACTCCATCAGAGCCTGTTCAAACCACTCCCCAGCAGAGCCTGTCCACACGGCTCCCAAGCACCATAGCCCAGCACACCGGGCTAGCAAGCCAAGCTCAAAGGGCTCCCCAGCACAGCACACGGGGGCCACCAGCACAGCTCACCGGGCTCCCCTTAACCACAGCCTTCCTGGCTTTCCATCAGAGCCTGTTCAACCCTCTCTCAAGCAGAGCCTGTCCACACGGCTCCCCAGCACCACAGCCCAGCACACCAGACTCCCCAGCACAGCACACGGGGCCCCCCAGCACCACAGCCCGCCTGACTATCCAGCAGAGCCTGTTCAAACCTCTCGCCAGCAGAGCCTGTCTACACGGCTACCCAGCACCACAGCCCAGCTCACCGGGCTCCTCTGCCCAGCTCACCGGGCTCCCCAGCACAGCACACGGGGCCCCCCAGCACCACAGCCCGCCTGGCTCTCCATCAGATCCTTTTCAACCCTCTCCCCAGAAGAGCCTGTCCACACGGCTCCACAGCACCACAGCCCACCACACCGGGCTCCCCAGCCCAACTCAAAGGGCTCCCCAGCAATGCACACGGGGCTTCCCAGCACCAAAGCCCGCCTGGCTCTCCATCAGAGCCTGTTCACTCCGCTCCCCAGCAGAGCCTGTTCAAACCGCTCCCCAGCAGAGCCTGTCCACAAGGCTCCCCAGCACCACAGCGCAGCACACCGGGCTCCCCAGCCCAGCACACCGGGCTCCCCAGCACAGCACAAGGGGCCCCCCAGCACAACAGCCCTCCTTCCTCTACATCAGAGCCTGTTCAAACCGCTCCCCAGCAGAGCCTGTCCACACGGCTCCCCAGCAGCACAGCCCAGCGAACTGGCCTCCAAAGCCCAGTACACGGGGGCCCCTAGCACAGCACACGGGGGCCTCCAGCAAACCACACGGGGCCCCCCTGCACCACAGCCCGCTAGGCTCTGCAGCAGAGCCTGTCCACACGGCTCCCCAGCAGCACAGCCCAGCACACCGGGCTCCCCAGCCCAGCTCACCTTTCTCCCCAGCACGGCACACGGGGCCCCCCAGCACAACAGCATGACTGGCTGTCAAGCAGAGCCTTTTCAAACCATTCCCCAGCAGAGACGGTCCACACAGCTGCCCAGTACCACAGTCCAGCACACCGGGCTCCCCAGCCCAGCACACCGAGCTCCCCAGCCAAACTCACAGGGCGTCCCAGCACAGCACACGGGGCCCCCCAGCACCACAGCCCGCGTGGCTCTCAATCAGAGCCTGTACAACCCTCTCCCCAGCAGAGCCTGTCCACACTGCTCCCCAGCACAACAGCACAGCACACCGGGCTCCCCAGCACAGCACACGGGGGCCCAAAGCACCACAGCCCGCCTGGCTCTCCAGCAGAGCCTGTTTACAACTCTCCCCAGCAGAGCTTGTCTACACGGCTCCCCAGCACCACAGCCCAGAACACCGGCCTCCGCAGCCAAGCTCACCGGGCTCCCCAGCACAGCACACAGTTGCCCCCAGCACCACAGCCCGCCTGGCTCTCCATCAGAGCCTGTTCACACCGCTCCCCTGCAGAGCCTGTCTACACGGCTCTCCAGCAAGACAGCACAGCACACCGGGCTCCCCAGCCCAGCTCACCGGGCTCCCCAGCACAGCATACGGGGGCCCCGAGCAACACAGCGCGCCTTTCTCTCCAGCAGTGCCTGTTCAAACCGCTCCCCAGCAGAGCCTGTCCACACGGCTCCCCAGCAGAACAGCCCAGCACACTGGGTTCCCCAGCCCAGCTCAACGGGCTCCCCAGCACAGCACACGGTGGCCCCCAGCACCACAGCCCGCCTGGCTCTCCATCAGAGCCTGTTCACACCGCTCCCTTTCAGAGCCTGTCTACACGGATCCACAGAAGCACAGCCCAGCACACCGGGCTCCCCAGCCCAGCTCACCGGGCTCCCCAGCAAAGCACACGGGGGCCCCCAACACCACAGCCCGCCTGACTCTCCATCAGAGCCTGTTCAAACCATTCTCCAGCCGAGACTGTCCATACGGCTCCCCAGCAGCACAGCCCTGCACACCGGGCTCCCCAGCACAGCACACGGGGGCTCCCAGCACCACAGCCCGCCTGGCTCTCCAAAAGATACTGTTCACACCGCTCCCCAGCAGAGCCTGTACACTCCGCTCCCCAGCAGAGCCTGTCCACACGGCTCCCCAGCAGCACAGCCCAGCACACCGAGCTCCCCAGCCAAGCTCACCGGGCTCCCCAGCACAGCACATGGGGGCCCCCAGCACCACAGCCCGCCTGACTCTCCATCAGAGCCTCTTCACACCGCTCTCCAGCAGAGCCTTTCCACACGGCTCCCCAGCACCACAATCCAGCACACCGGGGTCCTCTGCCCAGCTCACCGGGCTCCCCAGCACCACAGCCCGCCTGGCTCTCCATCAGAGACTGTCCACACGGCTCCCCAGCACCACAGCCCAGCACACCGGGCTCCGCAGCCCAGCACACCGGGCTCCCCAGCACAGCATACGGGGGCCCACAGCACCACAGCCCGCCTAGCTCTCCAGCAGAGCCTGTTAAAACCACTCCCCAGCACAGCCTGTCCACACGGCTCCCCAGCAGCACAGCCTAGCACAGCGGGCTCCCCGGCCAAGCTCACCGGGCTCCCTAGCACAGCACACGGGGGCCAGCAGCACCACATCCCGCCTGACTCTCCATCATGGCCTGTTCACACCACTCCCCAGCAGAGCCTATTGAAACCACTCCCCAGCAGAGCCTGTCCACACGGCTCCACAGCACCAAAGCACAGCACACCGGGATCCCCAGCCCAGCTCACCGGGCTCCCCAGCACGGGACACGGGCCCCCCAGCACAACAGCCCGCCTGGCTGTCCAGCAGAGCCTTTTCAAACCACTGCCCAGCAGAGCCGGTCCACACGGCTCCACAGCACCAAAGCACAGCACACCGGGATCCCCAGCCCAGCTCACCGGGTCCCCCAGCACAGCACACGGCGCCCCCCAGCACCACAGCCCGCCTTGCTCTCCAGCAGAGCCAGTTCACACCGCTCCCCAACAGAGCCTGTCCACACGGCTCCCCAGCACCACAGCCCAGCACACCGGGCTCCCCAGCACAGCACATGGGGCCCCCCAGCACAACAACCCGCCTGGCTTTCCAGCAGAGCCTTTTCAAACCACTCCCCAGCAGAGCCGGGCCACACGGCTCCCCAGTACCACAGCCCAGCACACCGGGCTCCCCAGCCCTGCTCACCGGGCTCCGTAGCAGAGTACACGGGGGCCCCCAGCACGACACCCCGCTTGGCTCTCCATCAGAGACTTTTCACACCGCCCCCCAGCAGAGCCTGTTCACTCCGCTCCCCAGCAGAGCCTGTCTACATGGCTCCCCAGCACCACAGCCCAGCACACCGGGCTCCCCAGCCCAGCTCAACGCGCTCCCCAGCACAGCACACGGGGCCCCCCAGCACCACAGCCCGCCTGGCTCCCCAGAAGAACCTGTTCAAACCACTCCGCAGCATTCCCTCTCCACACGGCTCCCCAGGACCACAGCCCAGCACACCGGGCTCCCCAGCCCAGGTCAACAGGCTCCCCAGCACAGCACACGGGGCTTCCCAGCACCAAAGCCCGCCTGACTCTCCATCAGAGCCTGTTCAAAACGCTCCCCAGCAGAGCCTGTCCACACGGCTTCCCAGCAGCACAGCCCAGCCCACCGGGCTCCCCACCACAGCACACGTGAGCCCCCAGCACCACATACCCGCCTGGCTATCCAGCAGAGGCTGTTAAAACCTCTCCGTAGCAGAACCTGTCCACACGGCTCCCCAGCAGCACAGCCCAGCACACTGGGCTCCCAAGCCGAGCTGACCGGGCTCCCGGGCACAGCACACGGGGGCCCCCAACACCACAGCCCGCCTGGCTTTCCATCAGAGCCTGTTAACACCGCTTCCAAGCAGAGCTTTTCTACACGGCTCCCCAGCAGAACGGCCTAGCACACCGGACTCCCCAGCACCACAGCCCAGAACACCGGGCTCCAAAACCCAGCTCACCGGGCTCCCCAGCACACGGGGGCCCCCAGCAACACAGCGCGCCTTGCCTTCCAGCAGAGCCTTTTCACACCGTTCCCTAGCAGAGCCTGTCCACACGGCTCCCCAGCAGCACAGCCCAGCACACCGCAGCACAGCCCGCCTGGCATTCATGCAGATCCTTTTCAAACCATTCCCCAGCAATGCCTTTCCACACGGCTCCCCAGCAGCACAGCCCGGCATACCGGGCTCCCCAGCCCAGCTCAACGGGCTCCCCAGCACAGCACAGGGGGCCCCCCAGCACCACAGCCCGCCTGGCTCTCCATCAGAGCCTTTTCAAACCGCTCCCCAGAAGAGCCTGTCCACACGGCTCCCCAGCAGCACAGCCCAGCACACCGGGCTCCCCAGCCCAGCTCACCGGGCTCCCCAGCACAGCACACGGGGGCCCCCAGCACAACAGCCCTCCTTGCTCTACATCAGAGCCTGTTCAAACCGCTCCCCAGCAGAGCCTGTCCACACGGCTCCCCAGCAGCACAGCCCAGCGAACTGGCCTCCAAAGCCCAGTACACGGGGGCCCCTAGCACAGCACACGGGGGCCTCCAGCAAACCACACGGGGCCCCCCTGCACCACAGCCCGCTAGGCTCTGAAGCAGAGCCTGTCCACATGGCTCCCCAGCAGCACAGCCCAGCACACCGGGCTCCCCAGCCCAGCTCACCGATCTCCCCAGCACGGCACACGGGGCCCCCCAGCACAACAGCATGACTGGCTGTCAAGCAGAGCCTTTTCAAACCATTCCCCAGCAGAGCCGGTCCACACAGCTGCCCAGTACCACAGTCCAGCACACCGGGCTCCCCAGCCCAGCACACCGAGCTCCCCAGCGAAACTCACAGGGCGTCCCAGCACAGCACACGGGGCCCCCCAGCACCACAGCCCGCCTGGCTCTCAATCAGAGCCTGTACAACCCTCTCCCCAGCAGAGCCTGTCCACACTGCTCCCCAGCACCACAGCACAGCACACCGGGCTCCCCAGCACAGCACACGGGGGCCCAAAGCACCACAGCCCGCCTGGCTCTCCAGCAGAGCCTGTTTACAACTCTCCCCAGCAGAGCTTGTCTACACGGCTCCCCAGCACCACAGCCCAGAACACCGGGCTCCGCAGCCAAGCTCACCGGGCTCCCCAGCACAGCACACAGTGGCCCCCAGCACCACAGCCCGCCTGGCTCTCCATCAGAGCCTGTTCACACCGCTGCCCTGCAGAGCCTGTCTACACGGCTCTCCAGCAAGACAGCACAGCACACCAGGCTCCCCAGCCCAGCTCACCGGGCTCCCCAGCACAGCATACGGGGGCCCCGAGCAACACAGCGCGCCTTTCTCTCCAGCAGAGCCTGTTCAAACCACTCCCCAGCAGAGCCTGTCCACACGGCTCCCCAGCAGAACAGCCCAGCACACTGGGTTCCCCAGCCCAGCTCAACGGGCTCCCCAGCACAGCACACGGTGGCCCCCAGCACCACAGCCCGCCTGGCTCTCCATCAGAGCCTGTTCAAACCATTCTCCAGCCGAGACTGTCCATACGGCTCCCCAGCAGCACAGCCCTGCACACCGGGCTCCCCAGCACAGCACACGGGGGCTCCCAGCACCACAGCCCGCCTGGCTCTTCAAAAGATACTGTTCACACCGCTCCCCAGCAGAGCCTGTACACTCCGCTCCCCAGCAGAGCCTGTCCACACGGCTCCCCAGCAGCACAGCCCAGCACACCGAGCTCCCCAGCCAAGCTCACCGGGCTCCCCAGCACAGCACATGGGGGACCCCAGCACCACATCCCGCCTGACTCTCCATCATGGCCTGTTCACACCACTCCCCAGCAGAGCCTATTGAAACCACTCCCCAGCAGAGCCTGTCCACACGGCTCCACAGCACCAAAGCACAGCACACCGGGATCCCCAGCCCAGCTCACCGGGCTCCCCAGCACGGGACACGGGCCCCCCAGCAAAACAGCCCGCCTGGCTGTCCAGCAGAGCCTTTTCAAACCACTGCCCAGCACAGCCGGTCCACACGGCTCCACAGCACCAAAGCACAGCACACCGGGATCCCCAGCCCAGCTCACCGGGTCCCCCAGCACAGCACACGGCGCCCCCCAGCACCACAGCCCGCCTTGCTCTCCAGCAGAGCCAGTTCACACCGCTCCCCAACAGAGCCTGTCCACACGGCTCCCCAGCACCACAGCCCAGCACACCGGGCTCCCCAGCACAGCACACGGGGCCCCCCAGCACAACAACCCGCCTGGCTTCCAGCAGAGCCTTTTCAAACCACTCCCCAGCAGAGCCGGGCCACACGGCTCCCCAGTACCACAGCCCAGCACACCGGGCTCCCCAGCCCTGCTCACCGGGCTCCGTAGCAGAGTACACGGGGGCCCCCAGCACGACACCCCGCTTGGCTCTCCATCAGAAACTGTTCACACCGCCCCCCAGCAGAGCCTGTTCACTCCGCTCCGCAGCAGAGCCTGTCTACATGGCTCCCCAGCACCACAGCCCAGCACACCGGGCTCCCCAGCCCAGCTCAACGCGCTCCCCAGCACAGCACACGGGGCCCCCCAGCACCACAGCCCGCCTGGCTCCCCAGAAGAACCTGTTCAAACCACTCCGCAGCATTCCCTCTCCACACGGCTCCCCAGGACCACAGCCCAGCACACCGGGCTCCCCAGCCCAGCACACCGGGCTCCCCAGCACAGCACACGGGGGCCCCAAGCACCACAGCCCGAATGGCTCGCCAGCAGAGCCTGTCTACATGGCTCCCCAGCACCACAGCCCAGCACACCAGGTTCCCCATCCCAGCTCACCGGGCTCCCCAGCAAAGCACACGGGGGCCCCCAGCACCACTGCCCGCCTTGCTTTCTAGCAGAGCCTTTTCACACCGCTCCCCAGCAGAGCCTGCTCACACGGCTCCCCAGCACAACAGCCCAGAACACGGGGTTCCCCAGTCCAGCTCACCGGGGTCCCCAGCACAGCACACGGGGGCCCCCAGCACCACAGCCCGCCTGGCTCTCCAGCAGAGACTGTTCAAACCACTCCCCAGAAGAGCCTGTCCACACGGCTCCCCAGCAGAGCCTGTCCACACGGCTCCCCAGCACAACCGCCCAGCACACCGGGCTCCACATCCCAGCTCAACGGGCTCCGCAACACAGCACACGGGGGCCCAAAGCATCAAAGCCCGCCTGGCTCTCCATCAGAGCCTGTTCACACAGCTCGGCAGCAGAGCCTGTCTACACGGCTCCCCAGCACCACAGCCCTGCACACCGGGCTCCCCAGGCCAGCTCAACGGGCTCCCAAGCACATCACACGCGGCCCCCCAGCACCACAGCCCGACTGGCTCTCCATCAGAGCCTGTTCAACCCTCTCCCAAGCAGAGCCTGTCCACACGGCTCCCCAGCACCACAGCCCACCACACCGGGCTGCCCAGCCCAGCTCAACGGGCTCCCCAGCACAGCACACGCGGCTTCCCAGGACCACAGCCCGCCTGGCTCTCCATCAGAGCCTGTTCACACCGCTCCCCAGCAGAGCCTGTCCACACGGCTCCCCAGCACCACAGCCTAGCACACCGGGCTCCCAAGCCCAGTTCACCACGCCCCCCAGCACAGCACACGGGTCCCCCAGCACCACAGCCCACCTGGCTCTCCAGCATAGCCTGTTCACACCGCTCCGCAGCAGAGCCTGTCTACACGGCTCCACAGCAGCAGAGCCCAGACCACCGGTCTCCCCAGCCCAGTTCACTGGGCTCCCCACCACAGCAACCGGGGGCCTAAAGCACCACAGCCCGCCTGGCTCTCCAGCAGAGCCTCTTCAAACCGCTCCCCAGCAGAGCCTGTCCTCACGGCTCCCAAGCACCACAGCCCAGCACACAGGGCTCCCCAGCCCTGCTCACCCGGCTCCCCAGCACAGAACACGGGGGCCCACAGCACTGCTCACCGGGCTCCCCAGCACAGCACACGGTGGCCCCCAGCACAACACCCCTCCTTGCTCAACATCAGATCCTGTTCAAACCGCTCCCCAGCCGAGCCTATCCGCACGGCTCCCAAGCAGCACAGCCCAGAAAACCAGGCTGGCCAGCCCAGCTCACCGGGCTCGCCTGAAATACAGCCCGCCTGGCTCTCCATCAGAGCCTATTCAACCCTCTCCTCAGCAGAGCCTGTCCACACGGCTCCCCAGACGCACAGCCCAGCTCACCGTGCTTCCCAGCACAGCACACGGGGCCCCCAACCACCACAGCCCGCCTGGCTCTCCAGCAGAGCCTGTCCACACGGCTCCCCAGCACAACAACCCAACACACCGGGCTCCCCTTCCCAGCTCACTGGGCTCCCCAGCACAGCACACGGGGGACCCCGGCACGACAGCCCGGCTGGTTCTCCATCAGAGCCTGTTCACACCGCTCCCCAGCAGAGCCTGTCTACACGGCTCCCCAGCAGCACAGCCCAGCACACAGCAGCACAGCCCGCCTGGCTCTCCATCAGAGCCTGTTCACACCGCTCCCCAGAAAAGCCTGTCCACACGGCAACCCAGCAGCACAGCCCAGCACACCGGGCTCCCCAGCCCAGCACACCGGGCTCCCCAGCACAGCACACGGGGGCCCCAAGCACCACAGCCCGAATGGCTCGCCAGCAGAGCCTGTCTACATGGCTCCCCAGCACCACAGCCCAGCACACCAGGTTCCCCATCCCAGCTCACCGGGCTCCACAGCAAAGCACACGGGGGCCCCCAGCACCACAGCCCGCCTTGCTTTCCAGCAGAGCCTTTTCACACCGCTCCCCAGCAGAGCCTGCTCACACGGCTCCCCAGCACAACAGCCCAGCACACGGGGTTCCCCAGTCCAGCTCACCGGGGTCCCCAGCACAGCACACGGGGGCCCCCAGCACCACAGCCCGCCTGGCTCTCCAGCAGAGACTGTTCAAACCACTCCCCAGAAGAGCCTGTCCACAAGGCTCCCCAGCAGAGCCTGTCCACACGGCTCCCCAGCACAACCGCCCAGCACACCGGGCTCCACATCCCAGCTCAACGGGCTCCGCAGCACAGCACACGGGGGCCCAAAGCATCAAAGCCCGCCTGGCTCTCCATCAGAGCCTGTTCACACAGCTCGGCAGCAGAGCCTGTCTACACGGCTCCCCAGCACCACAGCCCTGCACACCGGGCTCCCCAGGCCAGCTCAACGGGCTCCCAAGCACATCACACGCGGCCCCCCAGCACCACAGCCCGACTGGCTCTCCATCAGAGCCTGTTCAACCCTCTCCCAAGCAGAGCCTGTCCACACGGCTCCCCAGCACCACAGCCCACCACACCGGGCTGCCCAGCCCAGCTCAACGGGCTCCCCAGCACAGCACACGCGGCTTCCCAGGACCACAGCCCGCCTGGCTCTCCATCAGAGCCTGTTCACACCGCTCCCCAGCAGAGCCTGTCCACACGGCTCCCCAGCACCACAGCCTAGCACACCGGGCTCCCATGCCCAGTTCACCACGCCCCCCAGCACAGCACACGGGGCCCCAAGCACCACAGCCCACATGGCTCTCCAGCATAGCCTGTTCACACCGCTCCGCAGCAGAGCCTGTCTACACGGCTCCACAGCAGCAGAGCCCAGACCACCGGGCTACCCAGCCCAGTTCACTGGGCTCCCCACCACAGCAACCGGGGGCCCAAAGCACCACAGCCCGCCTGGCTCTCCAGCAGAGCCTCTTCAAACCGCTCCCCAGCAGAGCCTGTCCTCACGGCTCCCAAGCACCACAGCCCAGCACACAGGGCTCCCCAGCCCTGCTCACCCGGCTCCCCAGCACAGAACACGGGGGCCCACAGCACTGCTCACCGGGCTCCCCAGCACAGCACACGGTGGACCCCAGCACAACACACCTCCTTGCTCAACATCAGATCCTGTTCAAACCGCTCCCCAGCCGAGCCTATCCGCACGGCTCCCAAGCAGCACAGCCCAGAAAACCAGGCTGGCCAGCCCAGCTCACCGGGCTCGCCTGAACAACAGCCCGCCTGGCTCTCCATCAGAGCCTATTCAACCCTCTCCCCAGCAGAGCCTGTCCACACGGCTCCCCAGCAGCACAGCCCAGCTCACCGTGCTTCCCAGCACAGCACACGGGGCCCCCAACCACCACAGCCCGCCTGGCTCTCCAGCAGAGCCTGTCCACACGGCTCCCCAGCACAACAGCCCAACACACCGGGCTCCCCTTCCCAGCTCACTGGGCTCCCCAGCACAGCACACGGGGGACCCCGGCACGACAGCCCGGCTGGTTCTCCATCAGAGCCTTTTCACACCGCGTCCCAGCTGAGCCAGTCTACACGGCATCCCAGCACGACAGCCCAGCTCACCGGGCTCCCCAACACCACAGCCCGCCTGACTCTCCATCAGAGCCTGTTCAACACTCTCCCCATCAGAGCCTGTCCACTCGGCTTCCCAGCACCACAGCCCAGCACACTGGGCTCCGATGCCCAGCTCACTGGGCTCCCGAGCACAGCACACGGGGGCCCCCAGCACCACAGCCCGCCTGGCTCTCCATCAGAGCCTGTTGACACCGCTCCACAGCAGAGCCTGTCTACACTGCTCCCCAGCACCACAGCCCAGAACACCGGGCTTCCCAGCCAAGCTCAACGGGCTCCTGAGCACAGCACACGGGGGCCCCCAGCACCACAGCCCGCCTGGCTCTCCATCAGACGCTGCTCACACCCGTCCGCAGCAGAGCCTGTCTACACGGCTCCCCAGCACAAAAGCCCAGCACACCGGGCTCCTCGGCCCAGCTCACCAGGCTCCCCAGCACAGCACACGGGGGCCTCCAGCACCAGAGCCGGCCTGGCACTCCATCAGTGCCTGTTCACATCGCTCCCCAGCAGAGCCTGTCTACAAGGCTCCCCATCACCACAGCAAAGCACACAGGGATCCCCAGCCCAGCTCACCGGGCTCCTGAGCACAGATCATGGGGGCCCCCAGCACCACAGCCCGCCTGGCTCTCCATCAGGGATTGTTCACACCCATCCGCAGCAGAGCCTGTCTACACGGTTCGCAAGCACCACAGCCCGGCACACCGGGCTCCGAGGCCAGCTCAACAGGCTTCCGAGCACAGCACACAGGGGCCCCCAGCACCACAGCCCGCCTGGCTCTCCAGAAGAGCCTGTCCACACCGCTCCCCAGAAGAGCCTGTCCACACGGCTCCCCAGCAGAAAAGCCCAGGACACCTGGCTCCCCAGCCCAGCTCAACGGGCTCCCCAGCACAGCACACGGGGCCCCCAAGCACCACAGGAAGCCTGGCTCTCCATCAGAGCCTATTCACACCACTCCCCAGCAGAGCCTGTCCACACAGCTCCCCAGCACCACAGCCCAGCACACCGGGCTCCCCGGCAAAGCACACGTTGCCCCCCAGCACCACAGCCCGCCTGGCTCTCCATCAGAGCCTGTTCACACCGCTCCCCAGCAGAGCCTGTCTACACGGTTCCCCAGCACCAGAGCCCAGCAAACCGGGCTCCCCAGCACCACAGCCAAGCACACGGGGCTCCCCAGTCAAGCAAACCGGGCTCCCCAGCACAGCACACGGGGCCGCCTAGCACCACAACCCGCTTGGCTCTCCATCAGAGCCTGTTCAAACCACTCCCCAGCAGAGCCTGTCCACACGGCAATCCAGCACCACAGCCCAGCACACTGGGCTACCCAGCCCAGCTCACCGGGCTCCCCAGCACAGCACACGGGGGCCCCAAGCAACACAGCGCGCCATGCTCTCCAGCAGAGCCTGTTCAAACCGCTCCCCAACAGACCGTGTCCACTCGGCTACCCAGCACCACAGCCCAGCACACCGGGCTCCCCAGCCCAGCACACGGGAGCCTCCAGCACCACAGCCCGCCTGGCTCTCCATCAGAGCCATTTCACACCGCTCCACAGCAGAGCCTGTGCACACGGCTCCCCAGCACCACAGCCCACCACACCGGGCTCCCCAGCCCAGCTCAACCTGATCCCCAGCACAGCACACGGGTCTTCCCAGCACCACAGCCCGCATGGCTCTCCATCAGAGCCTGTTCACTACGCTCCCCAGCAGAGCCTGTCCACACGGCTCCCCAGCACCACAGCCCAGCTCACCGGGCTCCCCAGCACAGCACACAGGGCCACCCAGCACCACAGCCCGCCTGGCTCTCCAGCAGAGCCAGTTAACACCGCTCCCCAACAGAGCCTGTCCACACGGCTCCCCAGCACCACAGCCCAGCACACCGGGCTCCCCAGCCAAGCTCACCGGGCTCCCCAGCACAGCACAAGGGGGCCCCCAGCACCTCAGCCCGCCTGACTCTCCATCAGAGCCTGTTCACACAGCTCCCCAGCAGAGCCTGTCTACACGGCTCCCCAGCACCACAGCCCAGCACACCGGGCTCCCCAGCCCAGCTCAACGGGCTCCTCAGCACAGAACAATGGGCCCCCCAGCACCACAGCCCGCCTTGCTCTCCAGCAGAGCCTTTTCAAGCCACTCCCCAGCAGAGCCTGTCCACACGGCTCCCCAGCACCACAGCCCAGCACACCTGGCTCCCCAGCCAAGCTCACAGGGCTGCAAAGCACAGCACATGGGGCCCCCCAGCACCACAGCCCGCCTTGCTCTCCATCAAAGCCTGTCCACACGGCTCCCCAGCACCACAGCCCAGCACACCGGGATCCCCAGCCCAGCTCAACGGGCTCCCCAGCACAGCACACGCGGGCCCACAGCACCACAGCCCGCCTGGCTCTCCATCAGAGCCATTTCACACCACTCCCCAGCAGAGCCTGTGCACACGGCTCCCCAGCACCACAGCCCACCACAACGGGCTCCCCAGCCCAGCTCAACCTGATCCCCAGCACAGCACACGGGTCTTCCCAGCACCACAGCCCGCATGGCTCTCCATCAGAGCCTATTCACTACGCTCCCCAGCAGAGCCTGTCCACACGGCTCCCCAGCACCACAGCCCAGCACACCGGGCTCCCCAGGACAGCACACGGGGCCCCCCAGCACAGTACACGGGGCTTCACAGCACCACAGCCCGCCTGGTTCTCCATCAGAGCCTCTTCACACCACTCCCCAGCAGAGCCTGTATACAGGGGTCCCCAGCAGCACAGCCCAGAACACCAGACTCCCCAGCCCCGCTCACCCGGCTCCAGGTCACGGCACACGGGGCCCCCCAGCACCACAGTCTGCCTGGCTCTCCAGCCGATCCTGTTGAAACCACTACCCAGCAGAGGCTGTCCACACGGCTCCCCAGCAGCACAGCCCAGCACACCGGGCTCAACAGCCCAGCACACCGGGCTCCCCAGCACAGCACAAGGGGCCCCCCAGCACCACAGCCCGCCTGGCTCTCCATCAGAGCCTGTTCAACCCTCTTCCCAGCAGAGCCTGTCCACACGGCTCCCCAGCACCACAGCCCAGCACACCGGGCTCCTAAGCCCAGCTCACCGGGCTCCCCAGCACAGCACAAGGGGCCCCCCAGCAGAGCCTTTCTACACGGTTGGGCAGCACCACAGCCCAGCACACCGGGCTCCCCAGCCAAGCACACCGGGCACCCCAGCACAGCACACAGGGCCCCCTGCACCGCAGGCCGAATGGCTCCCCAGCAGAGCCTGTCTACACGGCTCCCCAGCACCAAAGCCCAGGACACCGGGCTCCCCAGCACAACCGCCCACCACACCGGGCTCCCCTGCCCAGCTCAACGGGCTCCGCAGCACAGCACACGGGGCCCCCCAGCACCACAGCCCGCCTGGCTCTCCATCAGAGCCTGTTCACACCGCTCCCCAGAAGAGCATGTCTTCATGGTTCACAAGCACCACAGCCCAGCACACCGGGCTCCCTAGTCCAGCTCACCGGGCTCCCCAGCACATTACACGAGGGCCCCCAGCACCACAGCCCGCCTGGCTCTCAAGCAGAGCCTATTCACACGGCTCCCCAGCAGCACAGCCCAGAACACCGGGCTCCCCAGCACAGGACACGGGGGCCCCCAGCACCACAGCCCGCCTGGCTCTCCATCAGAGCCTGTTCACACCGCTCCCCAGCAGAGCATGTCTTCACGGTTCACAAGCACCACAGCCCAGCACACCGGGCACCCCAGCCCAGCTCACCGGGCTCCCCAGCACAGCACACGAGGGCCCCCAGCACCACAGCCCGCCTGTCTCCCCAGCAGAGCCTGTCCACACGGCTCCCCAGCAGCACAGCCAAGCACACCGGGCTCCCCAGCACAGAACACGGGGGCCCCCAGCACAGCACAAGGGGGCCCCCAGCACAGCACACGGGGGCCCCCAGCACCTCAGCCCGCCTGGCTCTCCAACAGAGCCTGTTCAAACCACTCCCCAAAAGAGCCTGTCCACTCGGCTCCCCAGCACCACAGCCCAGAACACCGGGCTCCCCAGCCCAGCTCAACGGGCTCCCCAGCACAGCACACGGGGGCCCCCAGCACCAAAGCCCGCCTGGATATAAATCAGAGCATGTTCAACCCTCTCCCCAGCAGAGCCTGTACACACAGCTCCCCAGCACCACAGCCAAGATCACGGGGCTCCCCAGCCCAGCTCAACGGGCTCCCCAGCACAGCACACGGGGCCCCCAGCACCACAGCCCGCTTGGCTGTCAAGCAGAGCCTGTCCACACCGCTCCCCAGAAGAGCCTGTCCACACAGCTCGCCAGAAGAACAGGCCAGCACACCGGGCTCCCCAGCCCAGCTCATAGGGCTCCCAAGCACAGCACACAGGGCCCCCCAGCACCACAGCATGCCTGGCTCTCCATCAGAGCCTGTTCACACCACTCCCCAGCAGAGTCTGTCCACACGGCTCCCCAGCACCACAGCCCAGCACACCGGGCACCCCAGCACAGCACACGGGGCCCCCCAGCACCACAGCCCGCCTGGATCTCCATCAGAGCCTGTTCACACCGCTCCCCAGCAGAGCCTGTCTACACGGTTCGCAAGCACCACAGCCCGGCACACCGGGCTCCCCAGCCCAGCTCAACAGGCTTCCGAGCACAGCACACAGGGGCCCCCAGCACCACAGCCCGCCTGGCTCTCCATCAGAGCCTTTTCACACCGCTCCCCAGCAAAGCATGTCTTCACGGTTCGCAAGCACCACAGCCCAGCACACCGGGCTCCCCAGCCCATCTCACCGGGCTCCCCAGCACAGCACACGAGGGCCCCCAGCACCACATCCCGCCTGGGTCTCCAGCAGAGCCTATTCACACCGCTCTCAGGCAGAGCCTGTCCACACGGCTCCCCAGCAGCACAGCCCAGCACACCGGGCTCCCCAGCCCAGCTCAACGGGCTCCCGGGCACAGAACACGGGGGCCCCCAGCACCATAGCCCGCCTGGCTCTCCAGCAGAGCCTGTCCACACCGCTCCCCAGAAGAGCCTGTCCACACGGCTCCCCAGCAGAACAGCCCAGGACACCGGGCTCCCCAGCCCAGCTCAACGGGCTCCCCAGCACAGCACACTGGTCCCCCAGCACCACAGCAAGCCTGGCTCTCCATCAGAGCCTATTCACACCACTCCCCAGCGGAGCCTGTCCACACGGCTCCCAAGCACCACAGCCCAGCACACCGGGCTCCCCAGCACAGCACACGTTGCCACCCAGCACCACAGCCCGCCTCGGTCTCCAGCAGAGCCTGTTCACACGGCTCCCCAGCACCACATCCCAGAACACCGGGCTCCCCAGCCCAGGTCACCGGGCTCCCCAGCACAGCACACCGGGGCCCCCAGCACCACAGCGCGCCTTGTTCTCCATCAGAGCCGGTTCACACCGCTCCCCAGCAAAGCCTGTCCACACGGCTCCCCAGCAGCACAGCCCAGCACACCGGGCTCCCCAGCCCTTCTCACCGGGCACCGTTGCAGAGCACACGGAGGCCCCCAGCACCACAGCCCGCCTGGCTCTCCATCAGAGCCTGTTCACACCGCTCCCCAGCAGAGCCTGTCTACACGGCTCCCAAGCAGCACAGCCCAGCACACCGCAGCACAGCCCGCCTGGCTCTCCAGCAGAGCCTGTTCACACCGCTCCCCAGCAGACCCGGTCCACACGGCTCTTCAGTAGCACAGAAAAGCACACCGGGTTCCCCAGCAAAGCACACGGGGGCCCCCAGCACCACGGCCCGCCTCGCTCTCCAGCAGAGCCTGTTCAAACCACTCCCAAGCAGAGCCGGTCCACACGGCTCCCCAGCAGCACAGCCCAGCACACTGGCCTCCCAAGCCCAGCTCACCGGGCTCCCCAGCACAGCACACGGGGCCCCCCAGCACCTCAGCCCACCTGGCTTTCCAGCAGAGCCTCTTCACTCCGCTCCCCAGCAGAGCCTGTCCACACGGCTCCCCAGCAGCACAGCCCAGCACACCATGCTCCACAGCCGATCTCACCGGGCTCCGCAGCACAGCACACGGGACCCCCCAGCACCACAGCCCAGCACACCGCGCTCCCCAGCCCAGCTCAACGGGCTCCCCAGCACAGCACACGGGGCCCCCCAGCAAAAAAGCAAGCCTGGCTCTCCATCAGAGCCTGTTCACACCACTCCTTAGCAGAGCCTGTGCACACGGCTCCCCAGCACCACAGCCCAGCACACCGGGCTCCCCAGCACAGCACACGAGGGCCCCCAGCAACACCGCCCGCCTGGCTCTCCAGCAGAGCCTGTTCAAACCACTCCCCAGCAGATCCTGTCCACACGGCTCCCCAGCACCACAGCCCAACACACCGGGCTCCGAAGCCCAGCTCAACGGGCTCCCCAGCACAGCACACGGGGCCCCCCAGAACCACAGCCCGCCTGGCTCTCCATCAGAGCCATTTCACACCGCTCCCCAGCAGAGCCTGTCCACACGGCTCCCCAGCACCACAGCCCAGCTCACCGGGCTCCCCAGCACCACAGCCCGCCTGGCTCTCCATCAGAGCCTGTTCAACCCTCTCCCCAGCAGAGCCTGTCTACACGGCTCCCCAGCAGCACAACCCAGCACACCAGGCCCCCCAGCCCAGCTCACTCGGCACCCGATCACGGCACACGGGGCCCCCCAGCACCACAGTCCGCCTGGCTCTCCAGCAGATCCTTATGAAACAACTACCCAGCAAAGCCTGTCAGCACGGCTCCCCAGCAGCACAGCCCAGCACACCGGGCTCCCCAGCCCAGCTCACCGTGGCCTCCAGAACAGCACATGGGGGCCCCCAACACAACAGCCAGCCTGGCTCTCCATCAGAGCCTGTTTACACCACTCCGAGCAGAGCCTGTCTACACGGCTCAACAGCACCACAGCCCAGAACACCGGGCTCCCCAGCCAAGCTCACCGGGCTCCCCAGCACAGCACATGGGGCCCCCCAGAACCACAGCCCGCCTTGCTCTCCATCAGGGCCTTTTCACTCCGCTCCCCAGCAGAGCCTGTTCAAACGGCTCCCCAGCAGAGCTTTCCGCACGGCTCCCCAGCAGGACAGCCCAGCACACCGGGCTCCCCAGCACAGCACACGGGGCCCCCCAGCACCACAGCCAGCCTGGCTCTCCATCAGAGCCTGTTCACACCACTCCCCAGCAGAGCCTGTCTACACGGTTCCCCAACACCACAGCCCAGCACACCGGGCCCCCCAGCACGGCACACGGGGGCCCCCAGCGCCAAAGCCCTTCTGGCACTCCATCAGAGCCTGTTCAAACCACTCCCCAGCAGAGCCTGTCCACCCGGCTCCCAAGCACCATTGCCCAGCACACCGGGCTAGCAAGCCAAGCTCAAAGGGCTCCCCAGCACAGCACACGGGGGCCACCAGCACAGCTCACCGGGCTCCCCTTAACCACAGCCTTCCTGGCTTTCCATCAGAGCCTGTTCAACCCTCTCTCAAGCAGAGCCTGTCCACACGGCTCCCCAGCACCACAGTCCAGCACACCAGTCTCCCCAGCACAGCACACCGGGCCCACAGCCCGCCTGACTATCCAGCAGAGCCTGTTCAAACCTCTCGCCAGCAGAGCCTGTCTACACGGCTACCCAGCACCACAGCCCAGCTCACCGGGCTCCTCTGCCCAGCTCACCGGGCTCCCCAGCACAGCACACGGGGCCCCCCAGCACCACAGCCCGCCTGGCTCTCCATCAGATCCTTTTCAACCCTCTCCCCAGAAGAGCCTGTCCACACGGCTCCCCAGCACCACAGCCCACCACACCGGGCTCCCCAGCCCAACTCAAAGGGCTCCCCAGCACAGCACACGGGGCTTCCCAGCACCAAAGCCCGCCTGGCTCTCCATCAGAGCCTGTTCACTCCGCTCCCCAGCAGAGCCTGTTCAAACCGCTCCCCAGCAGAGCCTGTCCACAAGGCTCCCCAGCACCACAGCGCAGCACACCGGGCTCCCCAGCCCAGCTCACCGGGCTCTCGAGCACGGCACACGGGTTCCACCAGCACCACAGCCCGCCTGGCTTTCATGCAGATCCTTTTCAAACCATTCCCCAGCAATGCCTTTCCACACGACTCCCCAGCAGCACAGCCCAGCATACCGGGCTCCCCAGCCCAGCTCAACGGGCTCCCCAGCACAGCACAGGGGGCCCCCCAGCACCACAGCCCGCCTGGCTCTCCATCAGGGCCTTTTCAAACCGCTCCCCAGAAGAGCCTGTCCACACGGCTCCCCAGCAGCACAGCCCAGCACACCGGGCTCCCCAGCCCAGCTCACCGGGCTCCCCAGCACAACACACGGGGGCCCCCAGCACCTCAGCCCGCCTGACTCTCCATCAGAGCCTGTTCACAGCGCTCCCCAGCAGAGCCTGTCTACACGGCTCCCCAGCAACACAGCCCAGCACACCGGGCTCCCCAGCCCAGCTCACCGGGCTCCCCAGCACAGCACACGGGGGCCCCCAGCACAACAGCCCTCCTTGCTCTACATCAGAGCCTGTTCAAACCGCTCCCCAGCAGAGCCTGTCCACACGGCTCCCCAGCAGCACAGCCCAGCGAACTGGCCTCCAAAGCCCAGTACACGGGGGCCCCTAGCACAGCACACGGGGGCCTCCAGCAAACCACACGGGGCCCCCCTGCACCATAGCCCGCTAGGCTCTGAAGCAGAGCCTGTCCACATGGCTCCCCAGCAGCACAGCCCAGCACACCGGGCTCCCCAGCCCAGCTCACCGATCTCCCCAGCACGGCACACGGGGCCCCCCAGCACAACAGCATGACTGGCTGTCAAGCAGAGCCTTTTCAAACCATTCCCCATCAGAGCCGGTCCACACAGCTGCCCAGTACCACAGTCCAGCACACCGGGCTCCCCAGCCCAGCACACCGAGCTCCCCAGCCAAACTCACAGGGCGTCCCAGCACAGCACACGGGGCCCCCCAGCACCACAGCCCGCCTGGCTCTCAATCAGAGCCTGTACAACCCTCTCCCCAGCAGAGCCTGTCCACACTGCTCCCCAGCACCACAGCACAGCACACCGGGCTCCTCAGCACAGAACAAGGGGCCCCCCAGCACCACAGCCCGCCTGGCTCTCCATCAGAGCCTGTCCACACCGCTCCTCAGCAGAGCCTGTCCACATGGCTCCCCAGCACAACAACCCTGCACACCGGGCTCCCCAGCCCAGCTCACCGGGTTCCCCATCACAGCACACCGGGGCCCCCAGCACCACAGCCCAGCACACCGGGCTCCCCAGCCCAGCACACGGGGGCCCCCAGCAGCACACCCCGCCTGGCTCTCCAGCAGAGCCTGTTCAAACCGCTCCCCAGCAGAGCCTGTCCACACGGCTCCCCAGCAGCACAGCCCAGCACAACGGGCTACCCAGCATAGCTCACCGGGCTCCCAAGCACAGCAAAAGGTGGCCCCCAGCATCACAGCCCGCCTGGCGCTCCATCAGAGCCTGTTCACACCGCTCCCCAGCAGAGCCTTTCCACACTGCTCCCCCGCACCACAGCCCAGCACACAGGGCTCCCAAGCCCTGCTCACCGGGCTCCCCAGCACAGCACACGGGGCCCCCCAGCACAGCTCACCGGTCTCCCCAGCACAGCACACGGGGCCCCCACCACCACAGCCCGCCTGGCTATCCATCAGAACCTTTTCACAACGCTCCCCAGTAGAGCCTGTCCACACGGCTCCCCAGCAACACAGCCCAGCACACCGGGCTCCCCAGCCCAGCTCACCGGGCTCCCCAGCACAGCACAGGGGGGCACCCAGCACCGCAGCCCGCCTGGCTCTCCAACAGAGCCTGTTCAAACCACTCCCCAACAGAGCCTGTCCACTCGGCTCCCCAGCAGCACAGCCCAGCACAACGGGCTCACCAGCCCAGCTCACCGGGCTCCCAAGCACAGCACAAGGGGCCCCCCAGCAGAGCCTTTCTACACGGTTGGGCAGCACCACAGCCCAGCACACCGGGCTCCCCAGCCAAGCACACCGGGCACCCCAGCACAGCACACAGGGCCCCCCTGCACCGCAGCCCGAATGGCTCCCCAGCAGAGCCTGTCCACATGGCTCCCCAGCACAACAACCCTGCACACCGGGCTCCCCAGCCCAGCTCAAAGGGTTCCCCATCACAGCACACCGGGGCCCCCAGCACCACAGCCCAGCACACCGGGCTCCCCAGCCCAGCACACGGGGGCCCCCAGCACCACAGCCCGCCTGGCTCTCCAGCAGAGCCTGTTCAAACCGCTCCCCAGCAGAGCCTGTCCACACGGCTCCCCAGCAGCACAGCCCAGCACAACGGGCTACCCAGCCCAGCTCACCGGGCTCCCAAGCACAGCAAAAGGTGGCCCCCAGCACCACAGCCCGCCTGGCGCTCCATCAGAGCCTGTTCACACCGCTCCCCAGCAGAGCCTTTCCACACTGCTCCCCCGCACCACAGCCCAGCACACAGGGCTCCCAAGCCCTGCTCACCGGGCTCCCCAGCACAGCACACGGGGCCCCCCAGCACAGCTCACCGGTCTCCCCAGCACAGCACACGGGGCCCCCCACCACCACAGCCCGCCTGGCTATCCATCAGAACCTTTTCACAACGCTCCCCAGTAGAGCCTGTCCACACGGCTCCCCAGCAACACAGCCCAGCACACCGGGCTCCCCAGCCCAGCTCACCGGGCTCCCCAGCACAGCACAGGGGGGCACCCAGCACCACAGCCCGCCTGGCTATCCAACAGAGCCTGTTCAAACCACTCCCCAACAGAGCCTGTCCACTCGGCTCCCCAGCAGCACAGCCCAGCACCATGGGCTCACCAGCCCAGCTCACCGGGCTCCCAAGCACAGCACAAGGGGCCCCCCAGCAGAGCCTTTCTACACGGTTGGGCAGCACCACAGCCCAGCACACCGGGCTCCCCAGCCAAGCACACCGGGCACCCCAGCACAGCACACAGGGCCCCCCTGCACCGCAGCCCGAATGGCTCCCCAGCAGAGCCTGTCTACACGGCTCCCCAGCACCAAAGCCCAGGACACCGGGCTCCCCAGCACCACAGCCCACCACACTGGGCTCCCCTGCCCAGCTCAACGGGCTCCGCAGCACAGCACACGGGGCCCCCCAGCACCACAGCCCGCCTGGCTCTCCATCAGAGCCTGTTCACACCGCTCCCCAGAAGAGCATTTCTTCATGGTTCACAAGCACCACAGCCCAGCTCACCGGGCTCCCCAGCACATTACACGAGGGACCCCAGCACCACAGCCCGCCTGGCTCTCAAGCAGAGCCTATTCACACGGCTCCCCAGCAGCACAGCCCAGAACACCGGGCTCCCCAGCACAGGACACGGGGGCCCCAGGCCCACAGCCCGCCTGGCTCTCCATCAGAGCCTGTTCACACCGCTCCCCAGCAGAGCATGTCTTCACGGTTCACAAGCACCACAGCCCAGCACACCGGGCACCCCAGCCCAGCTCACCGGGCTCCCCAGCACAGCACACGAGGGCCCCCAGCACCACAGCCCGCCTGTCTCCCCAGCAGAGCCTGTCCACACGGCTCCCCAGCAGCACAGCCAAGCACACCGGGCTCCCCAGCACAGAACACGGGGGCCCCCAGCACAGCACAAGGGGGCCCCCAGCACAGCACACGGGGGCCCCCAGCACCTCAGCCCGCCTGGCTCTCCAACAGAGCCTGTTCAAACCACTCCCCAAAAGAGCCTGTCCACTCGGCTCCCCAGCACCACAGCCCAGCACACCGGGCTCCCCAGCCCAGCTCAACAGGCTCCCCAGCACAGCACACGGGGGCCCCCAGCACCAAAGCCCGCCTGGATATAAATCAGAGCATGTTCAACCCTCTCCCCAGCAGAGCCTGTACACACAGCTCCCCAGCACCACAGCCAAGCACACGGGGCTCCCCAGCCCAGCTCAACGGGCTCCCCAGCACAGCACACGGGGCCCCCAGCACCAAAGCCCGCTTGGCTGTCAAGCAGAGCCTGTCCACACTGCTCCCCAGAAGAGCCTGTCCACACGGCTCGCCAGAAGAACAGCCCAGCACACCGGGCTCCCCAGCCCAGCTCATAGGGCTCCCAAGCACAGCACACAGGGCCCCCCAGCACCACAGCATGCCTGGCTCTCCATCAGAGCCTGTTCACACCACTCCCCAGCAGAGTCTGTCCACACGGCTCCCCAGCACCACAGCCCAGCACACCGGGCACCCCAGCACAGCACACGGGGCCCCCCAGCACCACAGCCCGCCTGGATCTCCATCAGAGCCTGTTCACAACGCTCCCCAGCAGAGCCTGTCTACACGGTTCGCAAGCACCACAGCCCGGCACACCGGGCTCCCCAGCCCAGCTCAACAGGCTTCCGAGCACAGCACACAGGGGCCCCCAGCACCACAGCCCGCCTGGCTCTCCATCAGAGCCTTTTCACACCGCTCCCCAGCAAAGCATGTCTTCACGGTTCGCAAGCACCACAGCCCAGCACACCGGGCTCCCCAGCCCATCTCACCGGGCTCCCCAGCACAGCACACGAGGGCCCCCAGCACCACAGCCCGCCTGGGTCTCCAGCAGAGCCTATTCACACCGCTCTCAGGCAGAGCCTGTCCACACGGCTCCCCAGCAGCACAGCCCAGCACACCGGGCTCCCCAGCCCAGCTCAACGGGCTCCCGAGCACAGAACACGGGGGCCCCCAGCACCATAGCCCGCCTGGCTCTCCAGCAGAGCCTGTCCACACCGCTCCCCAGAAGAGCCTGTCCACACGGCTCCCCAGCAGAACAGCCCAGGACACCGGGCTCCCCAGCCCAGCTCAACGGGCTCCCCAGCACAGCACACTGGTCCCCCAGCACCACAGCAAGCCTGGCTCTCCATCAGAGCCTATTCACACCACTCCCCAGCGGAGCCTGTCCACACGGCTCCCAAGCACCACAGCCCAGCACACCGGGATCCCCAGCACAGCACACGTTGCCACCCAGCACCACAGCCCGCCTGGCTCTCCATCAGAGCCTGTTCAAACCGCTCCCCAGCAGAGCCTGTCTACACGGTTCCCCAGCACCAGAGCCCAGCACACCGGGCTCCCCAGCACCACAGCCCAGCACACTGGTCTCCCAAGCACAGCACACCGGGGCCCCCAGCATCACAGCCCGCCTGGCTCTCCATCAGAGCCTGTTCACTCTGCTCCCCAGCAGAGCCTGTCTACACGGCTCCCCAGCAGCACAGCCCAGGACACCGGGCTCCCCAGCAAAGCTCACCGGGCTCCCCAGCACAGCACACGGTGGCCCCCAGCACCACAGCCAGCCTGGCTCACCATCAGAACCTGTTCACACCGCTCCCCAGCAGAGCCTTTCTACACGGCTCCCCAGCAGCACAGCCCAGCACACCGGGCTCCCCAGCCCAGCACATGGGGCTCCCCAGCACAGCTCACGGGGCCCCTCAGCACCACAGCCCGCCTGGCTCTCCAGCAGAGTCTGTTCAAACCAGTCCCCAGCAGAGCCTGTCCACACGGCTCCCCAGCAGCACAGCCCAGCACACCGGGTTCCCCAGCCCAGCTCACCGGGCTCCCCAGCACAGCACACGGGGGCCCCCAGCGCCACAGCCCGTCTGGCTCTCCATCAGACCCTGTTCACACCGCTCCGCAGCAGAGCCTGTCTACACGGCTCCCAAGCACCACAGCCCAGCACACCGGGCTCCCCATCACAGCACACCGGGCCCCCCAGCACAAATGCCGGCCTGGCTCCCCAGCAGAGCCTGTCCACACGGCTCCCCAGCAGCACAGCCCAGCACACCGGGATACCCAGGCCAGCTCAACGGGCTCCTCAGCACAGAACAAGGGGCCCCCCAGCACCACAGCCCGCCTGGCTCTCCATCAGAGCCTGTCCACACCGCTCCTCAGCAGAGCCTGTCCACATGGCTCCCCAGCACAACAACCCTGCACACCGGGCTCCCCAGCCCAGCTCACCGGGTTCCCCATCACAGCACACCGGGGCCCCCAGCACCACAGCCCAGCACACCGGGCTCCCCAGCCCAGCACACGGGGGCCCCCAGCACCACAGCCCGCCTGGCTCTCCAGCAGAGCCTGTTCAAACCGCTCCCCAGCAGAGCCTGTCCACACGGCTCCCCAGCAGCACAGCCCAGCACAACGGGCTACCCAGCCCAGCTCACCGGGCTCCCAAGCACAGCAAAAGGTGGCCCCCAGCACCACAGCCCGCCTGGCGCTCCATCAGAGCCTGTTCACACCGCTCCCCAGCAGAGCCTTTCCACACTGCTCCCCCGCACCACAGCCCAGCACACAGGGCTCCCAAGCCCTGCTCACCGGGCTCCCCAGCACAGCACACGGGGCCCCCCAGCACAGCTCACCGGTCTCCCCAGCACAGCACACGGGGCCCCCCACCACCACAGCCCGCCTGGCTATCCATCAGAACCTTTTCACAACGCTCCCCAGTAGAGCCTGTCCACACGGCTCCCCAGCAACACAGCCCAGCACACCGGGCTCCCCAGCCCAGCTCACCGGGCTCCCCAGCACAGCACAGGGGGGCACCCAGCACCACAGCCCGCCTGGCTCTCCAACAGAGCCTGTTCAAACCACTCGCCAGCATAGCCTGTGCACACAGCTCCCCAGCACCACAGCCCAGCACACCGGGCTCCCCAGCACAAATCAACGGGCTCCCCAGCACAGCACACGGGGCCCCCCAGCACCACAGCTTGCCTGGCTCTCCATCAGAGCCTGTTCACACCGCTCCCCAGCAGAGCCTGTCCACACGGCTCCCAAGCAGCACAGCCCAGCACACCGGGCTCCCCAGCACAGCACACAGGGCTCCCCAGCACAGCACGCGGGGCCCCCCCCCGCACCACAGCCCGCCTGGCTCTCCAGCAGAGCCTGTTCAAACCACTCCCCACCAGAGCCGGTCCACACGGCTCCCCAGCAGCACAGCCCAGCTCACCGGGCTCCCCAGCACAGCACACGGGGGCCCGCAGCACTACAGCCCGCCTGCCTCTCCATCAGAGCTTTTTCACACCGCTCTCCAGCAGATCCTGTCCACACGGCTCCCCAGCAGAAAAGCCCAGCTCACCGGGCTCCCCAGCCCAGCTCACCGGGCTCCCCAGCACAGCACACGTGGCACCCCAGCACCACAGCCCAGCAGACTGGCCTCCCAAGCCCAGCTCACCGGGCTCCGCAGCACTGCACATGGGGCCCCCCAGCACCACAGCCCAGCACACGGGGCTCCCCAGCCCAGCACACCGGGCTCCCCGGCCAAGCACACCGGGCTCCCAACATGGCACACGGGGGCCCCCAGCACAACAGCCCGCCTGGCTCTCCATATGAGCCATTTCACACCGCTCCCCAGCAGAACCTGTCCACACAACTCCCCAGCATCACAGCCCAGAACACCGGGCTCCCCAGCCTACCTCAACGGGCTCCCCAGCACAGCACACGGGACCCCCCAAAACCACAGCCCACCTGGCTCTCCATCAGAGCCTGTTCACACAGCTCCCTAGCAGAGCCTGTCCACACGGCTCCCCAGCAGCACAGCCCAGTTCACAGGCCTCCCCATCACAGAACACGGGGCCCCCCAGCACAACAGCCCGCCTGGTTCTCCAGCAGAGCCTATTCACACCGCTCCCCAGCAGAGCCTGTAAACACGGCTCCCCAGCAGCACAGCCCAGCACCCCGGGCTCCCCAGCCCACCTCACCGGGCTTCCCAGCACAGCACACGGGGCTCCCCAGCACCACAGCCCGCCTGGCTCTCCAGCAGAGCCTGTTCAAACCGCTCCCCAGCTGACCCTGTCCACACGGCTCACCAGCACCACAGATCAGCACACCGGGCTCCCCAGCCCTGCTCACCGGGCTCCCCAGCACAGCACACGGGGCCCCCCAGCAGAGCCTGTTTACACGGTTGGCCTGCACCATAGCCCAGCACACCTGGCTCCGAAGCCCAGCTCACCAGGCCCCCCAGCATAGCACACGGGGGCCCCCAGCACCACAGCCCGCCTTGCTCTCCATCAGAGCCTGTTCACACCGCTCCGCAGCAGAGCCTGTCTACACGGCTCCCCATCACCAAAGCCCAGCAAAACGGGCTCCCCAGCCCAGCTCAACGGGCTCCCCAGCACAGCACACGGGGCCCCCCAGCACAGCACACGGTCCCCCCCAGCACGACAGCCCGCCTGGCTCTCCATCAGAGCCTTTTCAAACCACTACCCAGCAGAGCGAGTCCACACGGCTCCCAAGCACCACAGCCCAGAACACTGGGCTCCCCAGCCCAGCTCACCGGGCTCCCCAGCACAGCACACGGGGCCCCCCAGAAGAGCCTGTCTACACGGTTGGCCTGTACCATAGCCCAGCACACCTGGCTCCCAAGCCCAGCTCACCAGGCGCCCCAGCATAGCACATGGGGGCCCCCAGCACCTCAGCCCGCTTGGCTTTCCATCAGAGCGTGTTCAAACCTCTCCGCAGAAGAGACTGTCCACACGGTTCCCCAGCAGCAGAGCCCAGCACACCAGGCTCCCCAGCACCACAGCCCAGAACACGGGGCTCCCCAGCCCAGCACACCGGGCTCCCCAGCACAGCACACGGGGCCGCCCAGGACCACAGCCCGCCTGGCTCTCCATCAGAGCCTGTTGAAACCACTCCCCAGCAGAGCCTGTCCACACGGCAACCCAGCAAAACAGCCCAGCACACCGGGCTCCCAAAATCAGCTCACTGGGCTCCCCAGCACACGGGGGCCCCCAGCAACAAAGCGCGCCTTGCCTTCCAGCAGAGCCTTTTCACACCGCTCCCCAGCAGAGCCTGTCTACATGGCTCCGCAGCACCACAGCCAGGCACACCGGGCTCCCCAGCCCAGCAGACCGGGCTCCCCAGCACAGCACACGGGGGACCCCAGCAACACAGCCCGCCTGGCTGTCCAGCAGAGCCTGGTCAAAACACTCCCCAGCAGAGCCTGTCCACACGGCTCCCCAGCAGCACAGCGCAGCACACCAGGCTCCACAGCCGATCTCACCGGGCTCCCCAGCACAGCACACGGGGGCCCCCAGCACAGCACACGGGGGCCCCCCAGCACCACAGCCCACGTTGCTCTCCAGCAGAGCCTGTTAAAACCACTCCCCAGCAAAACCTGTCCACACGCCTCCCCAGTAGCACAGCCTAGCACAGCGGGCTCCCCGGCCAAGCTCACCGGCCTCCCCAGCACAGCACACGGGGGCCACCAACACCACATCCCGCCTGGCTCTCCATCATGGCCTGTTCACACCGCTCCCCAGCAGAGCCTGTCCACATGGCTCCCCAGCACCACAGCCGAGCACACCGGGCTCCCCAGCAAGGCTCAACGGGGTTCCCAGCAAAGAACACGGGGCCCCCCAGCACCACAGCCCGCCTGGGTCTCCATCAGAGCCTGTCCACACCGCTCCTCAGCAGAGCCTGTCCACACGGCTCCCCAGCACAACTTCCCAGCACACCGGGCTCCCCAGCCCAGCACACCGGACTCCCCGGTCAAGCACACCGGGCTCCCAACATAGCACACGGGGGCCACCAGCACAACAGCCCGCCTGGCTCTCCATCAGAGCCATTTCACACCGCTCCCCAGAAGAACCTGTCCACACAACTCCCCAGAACCACAGCCCAGAACACCGGGCTCCCCAGCCTACCTCAACGGGCTCCCCAGCACAGCACACGGGGCCCCCCAGCACCACAGCCCGCCTGACTCTCCAGCAGAGCCTGTTCAAACCACTCCCCAGCAGAGCCTGTGCGCACGGCTCCCCAGCACCACAGCCCAGCAAACCGGGCTCCGCAGCCCAGCTCACCTGGCCTCCGAGCACAGCACCCGGGGCCCCCCAGCACCACAGCCTGCCTAGCTCTCCATCAGAGCCTTTTCACAACGCTTCCCAGCAGACCCCTTCCACACGGCACCCCAGCAGCTCAGCCCAGCAAACCGGGATCCGCAGCCCAGCTCACCGGGCTACCGAGCACAGCACACGGGGGCCCCCAGCACCACAGCCCGCCCGGGTCTCCATCAGAGCCTGTTAACACCGCTTCCAAGCATACCCTGTCCACACGGCACCCCAGCAGCTCAGCCCCGCACACCGGGCCCCGCAGTCCAGCTCACCGGGCTACCGAGCACAGCACACGGGGGCCCCCCAGAACCACAGGCCGCCTGGCTCTCCAAACGAGCCTTTTCACACCGCTTCCCAGCAGACCCTGTCCACACGGCTCCCCAGCAGCTCAGCCCAGAACACCGGGCTCCCCAGCCCAACTCACCGGGCCCCCCAGCACGGCACAAGGGGCCCCCCAGCACCACAGCCCGCCTGGCTCTCCATCAGAGCCATTTCAAACCATTCCCCAGCAGAGCCTTTCCACATGGCTCCCCAGCAGCACAGCCCAGCTCACCGGGCTCCCCAGCACAGCACACGGGAGCCCCCAGCACCACAGCCCGCCTGGCTCTCCATCAGAGCCATTTCAAACCATTCCCCAGCAGAGCCTGTCCACACGGCTCCCCAGCAGCACAGCCCAGCTCACCGGGCTCCCCAGCACAGCACACGGGGCACCCCAGCACCACAGCCCGCCTGGCTCTCAAGCAGAGCCTGTTCAAACCTCTCGCGAGCTGAGCCTGTCAACACGGCTCCCCAGCAGCAGAACAATGCACACCAGTCTCCCCAGCCCACCTCACCGGGCCCCCCAGCAAAGCACACGGGGCCCCCCAGCACCACAGCCCGCCTGGCTCTCCATCAGAGCCCGGTCACAGCGCTGAGCAGCAGAGCCAGTCTATACGGCTCCCCACCACCACAGCCCAGCACACCGGGCTCCCCAGCCCAGCTCACCGGGCTGCCCAGCACTGCACACGAGGCCCCCCAGCACCACAGCCGGCCTTGCTCTCCATCAGAGCCTGTTCAAACCATTCCCCAGCAGATCCTGTCCACACGGCTCCCCAGCACCACAGCCCAGCACACCGGACTCCCCACACAGCTCCCCATCACCACTGCCCAGCACACCGTACTCCCCAGCCCAGCTCACCATGGCCCCCAGCACAGAGCACGGGGGCCCCCGGCAGAGACAGTTCAAACCACTCGCCAGCAGAGCCTTTCAACCTGGCTCCCCAGCACCACAGCCCAGCACACCCGGCTCCCCAGCCCAGCTCAACGGGCTCCCCAGCACAGCACACGGGGCCCCCCAGCACAGCACACGGGGCTTCCCAGCACAACAGCCCGCCTGGCTCTCCATCAGAGCCTGTTCACTCCGCTCCCCAGCAGACCCTGTTCAAACCACTCGCCAGAAGAGCCTTTCCACACGGCTCCCCAGCACCACAGCCCAGCACACCGGGCTCCCCAGCCCAGCACACCGGGCTCCTCAGCCCAGCTCACAGGGCTCCCCAGCACAGCACACGGGGGCCCCCAGCACCACAGCCCGCCTGGCTATCCAGCAGAGCCTTTTCAAACCACTCGCCAGCAGAGCCTGTCCACACGGCTCCCCAGCACCAAAGCCCAACACACCGGGCATCCCAGCCCAGCTCAACGGGCTCCCCAGATCCACAGCCCAGCACACGGGGCTCCCCAGCCCAGCACACGGGGCTCCCCAGCACAGCACACGGGGCCCCCCAGCACCACAGCCCGCCTGGCTCTCCATCCGAGCCTGTTCAAACCACTCCCCAGCAGAGTCTGTCCACACGGCAACCCAGCAGCACAACCCAGCACACCGGGCTCCACAGCCCAGCTCACCGGGCTCCCCATCACAGCACACGGGGCCCCCCAGCACCACAGCCCGAATGGCTCGCCAGCAGAGCCTGTCTACACGGCTCCCCAGCACCACAGCCCAGCACACCGGGCTCCCCAGCCCAGCTCAACGAGATCCCCAGCACAGCACACGGGGCCCCCCAGCAACACAGCCCAGCTCAACGGGCTCCCCAGCACAGCACACGGGGCCCCCCAGCACCACAGCCCGCCTGACTCTCCAGCAGAGCCTGTTCAAACCACTCGCCAGCAGAGCCTGTCTACACGGCTCCCCAGCACCACAGCCCAGCTCACCGGGCTCCTCTGCCCAGTTCACCGGACTCCCCAGCACAGCACACGGGGCCCCCCAGCACCACAGCGCGCCTGGCTCTCGAGCAGAGCCTGTTCAAACCACTCCCGAGCAGAGCCTGTTCACAAGGCTCCCCAGCACCACAGCCCAGCTCAACGAGATCCCCAGCAAAGCACACGGGGCCCCCCAGCACCACAGCCGCCTGGCTCTCCATCAGATCCTGTTCAACCCTCTCCCCAGCAGAGCCTGTCCACACGGCTCCCCAGCACCACAGCCCACCACACCGGGCTCCCCAGCCCAACTCAACGGGCTGCCCAGCACAGCACACGGGGCTCCCCAGCACCAAAGCCCACCTGGCTCTCCATCAGAGCCTGTTCACTCCGCTCCCCAGAGAGCCTGTTCAAACCACTCCCCAGAAGAGCCTGTCCACACGGCTCCCCAGCACAACAGCCCAGCACACCGGGCTCCCCAGCCCAGCTCAACGGGCTCCCCAGCACAGCACACGGGGCCCCCCAGCACAGCACACGGGGCTTCCCAGCACCACAGCCCGCCTGGCTCTCCATCAGAGCCTCTTCACACCGCTCCCCAGCAGAGCCTGTCTACACGGCTCCCAAGCAGCACAGCCCAGCACACTGGGCTCCCCAGCCCAGCACACGGGGGCCTCCAGCACCACAGCCCGCCTGGCTCTCCATCAGAGGCTGTTCACACCGCTCCCCAGCAGAGCCTGTTCACTCCGCTCCCCAGCAGAGCCTGTCTACACGGCTCCCCAGCACCACAGCCCAGCACACTAGGCTCCCCAGCCCAGCTCACCGGGCTCCCCAGCACAGCACACGGGGCCCCCCAGCACCACATCCCGCCTGGCTCTCCATCATGGCCTGTTCACACCGCTCCCCAGCAGAGCCTGTCCACACGGCTCTCCAGCACCACAGCCAAGCACACCGGGCTCCCCAGCCCAGCTCACCGGGTTCCCCATCACAGCACACCGGGGCCCCCAGCACCACAGCCCAGCACACCGGGCTCCCCAGCCCAGCACACGGGGGCCCCCAGCACCACAGCCCGCCTGGCTCTCCAGCAGAGCCTGTTCAAACCGCTCCCCAGCAGAGCCTGTCCACACGGCTCCCCAGCAGCACAGCCCAGCACAACGGGCTACCCAGCATAGCTCACCGGGCTCCCAAGCACAGCAAAAGGTGGCCCCCAGCACCACAGCCCGCCTGGCGCTCCATCAGAGCCTGTTCACACCGCTCCCCAGCAGAGCCTTTCCACACTGCTCCCCCGCACCACAGCCCAGCACACAGGGCTCCCAAGCCCTGCTCACCGGGCTCCCCAGCACAGCACACCGGGCCCCCCAGCACAGCTCACCGGGCTCCCCAGGACAGCACACGGGGCCCCCCACCACCACAGCCCGCCTGCCTATCCATCAGAACCTTTTCACAACGCTCCCCAGTAGAGCCTGTCCACACGGCTCCCCAGCAACACAGCCCAGCACACCGGGCTCCCCAGCCCAGCTCACCGTGCTCCCCAGCACAGCACAGGGGGGCACCCAGCACCACAGCCCGCCTGGCTCTCCAACAGAGCCTGTTCAAACCACTCCCCAACAGAGCCTGTCCACTCGGCTCCCCAGCAGCACAGCCCAGCACAACGGGCTCACCAGCCCAGCTCACCGGGCTCCCAAGCACAGCACAAGGGGCCCCCCAGCAGAGCCTTTCTACACGGTTGGGCAGCACCACAGCCCAGCACACCGGGCTCCCCAGCCAAGCACACCGGGCACCCCAGCACAGCACACGGGGCCCCCCTGCACCGCAGCCCGAATGGCTCCCCAGCAGAGCCTGTCTACATGGCTCCCCAGCACCAAAGCCCAGGACACCGGGCTCCCCAGCACCACAGCCCACCACACCGGGCTCCCCTGCCCAGCTCAACGGGCTCCGCAGCACAGCACACGGGGCCCCCCAGCACCACAGCCCGCCTGGCTCTCCATCAGAGCCTGTTCACACCGCTCCCCAGAAGAGCATGTCTTCATGGTTCGCAAGCACCACAGCCCAGCACACCGGGCTCCCTAGTCCAGCTCACCGGGCTCCCCAGCACATTACACGAGGGCCCCCAGCACCACAGCCCGCCTGGCTCTCCAGCAGAGCCTATTCACACGGCTCCCCAGCAGCACAGCCCAGAACACCGGGCTCCCCAGCACAGGACACGGGGGCCACCAGCACCACAGCCCGCCTGGCTCTCCATCAGAGCCTGTTCACACCGCTCCCCAGCAGAGCATGTCTTCACGGTTCACAAGCACCACAGCCCAGCACACCGGGCACCCCAGCCCAGCTCACCGGGCTCCCCAGCACAGCACACGAGGGCCCCCAGCACCACAGCCCGCCTGGCTCCCCAGCAGAGCCTGTCCACACGGCTCCCCAGCAGCACAGCCAAGCACACCGGGCTCCCCAGCACAGCACACGGGGGCCCCCAGCACAGCACAAGGGGGCCCCCAGCACAGCACACGGGGGCCCCCAGCACCTCAGCCCGCCTGGCTCTCCAACAGAGCCTGTTCAAACCACTCCCCAAAAGAGCCTGTCCACTCGGCTCCCCAGCACCACTGCCCAGCACACCGGGCTCCCCAGCCCAGCTCAACGGGCTCCCCAGCACAGCACACGGGGGCCCCCAGCACCAAAGCCCGCCTGGATATAAATCAGAGCATGTTCAACCCTCTCCCCAGCAGAGCCTGTACACACAGCTCCCCAGCACCACAGCCAAGCACACGGGGCTCCCCAGCCCAGCTCAACGGGCTCCCCAGCACCACAGCCCGCTTGGCTGTCAAGCAGAGCCTGTCCACACCGCTCCCCAGAAGAGCCTGTCCACACGGCTCGCCAGAAGAACAGTCCAGCACACCGGGCTCCCCAGCCCAGCTCATAGGGCTCCCAAGCACAGCACACAGGGCCCCCCAGCACCACAGCATGCCTGGCTCTCCATCAGAGCCTGTTCACACCACTCCCCAGCAGAGTCTGTCCACACGGCTCCCCAGCACCACAGCCCAGCACACCGGGCACCCCAGCACAGCACACGGGGCCCCCCAGCACCACAGCCCGCCTGGCTCTCCAGCAGAGCCTGTTCAAACCGCTCCCAGCTGACCTTGTCCACACAGCTCACCAGCACCACAGATCAGCACACCGGGCTCCCCAGCCGATCTCACCGGGCTCCCCAGCACAGCACACGGGGCCCCCCAGCAGAGCCTGTCTACACGGTTGGCCTGCACCATAGCCCAGAACACCTGGCTCCCCAGCCCAGCTCACCAAGTGCCCCAGCACAGCACACGGGGGCCCCAAGCACCACAGCCCGCCTGGCTCTCCATCAGAGCGATTTCACACCGCTCCCCAGCAGAGCCTGTCCACACAACTCCCCAGCACCACAGCCCAGAACACCGGGCTCCCCAGCCTTCCTCAATGGGCTCCCCAGCACAGCACACGGGACCCCCCAACACCACAGCCCGCCTGGCTCTCCATCAGAGCCTGTTCAGATGTCTCTCCATCAGAGCCTGTTCACACAGCTCCCAAGCAGAGCCTGTCCACACGGCTCCCCAGCAGCACAGCCCAGTTCACAGGCCTCCCCATCACAGAACACGGGGCCCCCCAGCACCACAGCCCGCCTGGTTCTCCAGCAGAGCCTATTCACACCGCTCCCCAGCAGAGCCTGTCAACACGGCTCCCCAGCAGCACAGCCCAACACACCGGGCTCCCCAGCCCACCTCACCGGGCTTCCCAGCAAAGCACACGGGGCCCCCCAGCACCACAGCCCGCCTGGCTCTCCAGCAGAGCCTGTTCAAACAGCTCCCCAGCTGACCCTGTCCACACGGCTCCTCAGCAGCACAGAACAGCACACCGGGTTCCCCAGCAAAGCACACGGGGGCCCCCAGCACCACGGCCCGCCTGGCTCTCCAGCAGAGCCTGTTCAAACCACTCCCAAGCAGAGCCGGTCCACACGGCTCCCCAGCAGCACAGCCCAGCACACCAGGCTCCACAGCCGATCTCACCGGGCTCCGCAGCACAGCACACGGGACCCCGCAGCACCACAGCCCAGCACACCGCGCTCCCCAGCCCAGCTCAACGGGCTCCCCAGCACAGCACACGGGGCACCCAAGCACAACAGCAAGCCTGGCTCTCCATCAGAGCCTGTTCACAACACTCCTCAGCAGAGCCTGTGCACACGGCTCCCCAGCACCACAGCCCAGCACACCGGGCTCCCCAGCACAGCACACGAGGGCCCCCAGCAACACAGCCCGCCTGGCTCTCCAGCAGAGCCTGTTCAAACCGCTCCCCAGAAGATCCTTTCCACACGGCTCCCAAGCAGCACAGCCCAGGACACCGGGCTCCCCAGCCCAGCACAACGGGTTCCCCAGCAAAGCACACGGGGGCCCCCAGCACCACTGCCCACCTGGCTCTCCAGCAGAGCCTGTTCAAACCACTCCAGAGCAGAGCCTGTCCACTCGGCTCCCCAGCACCACAGCCCAGCAAACCGGGCTCCCCAGCCCAGCTCAACGGGCTCCCCAGCACAGCACACGGGGGCCCCCAGCACCAAAGCCCGCCTGGCTCCCCAGCAGAGCCTGTTCAAACCACTCGCCAGCATAGCCTGTGCACACGGCTCCCCAGCACCACAGCCCTGCACACCGGGCTCCCCAGCACAAATCGACGGGCTCCCCAGCACAGCACACGGGGCCCCCCAGCACCACAGCTTGCCTGGCTCTCCATCAGAGCCTGTTCACACCGCTCCCCAGCAGAGCCTTTCCACACGGCTCCCAAGCAGCACAGCCCAGCACACCGGGCTCCCCAGCACAGAACACAGGGCTCCCCAGCACAGCACACGGGGGCGCCCAGCACCACAGACCGCCTGGCTCTCAAGCAGAGCCTGTTCAAACAACTTCCCAGCAGAGCCGGTCCACACGGCTCCCCAGCAGCACAGCCCAGCTCACCGGGCTCCCCAGCACAGCACACGGGGGCCCGCAGCACTACAGCCCGCCTGCCTCTCCATCAGAGCTTTTTCACACCGCTCTCCAGCAGAGCCTGTCCACACGGGTCCCCAGCAGCACAGCCCAGCACACCGGGCTCCCCAGCCAAGCTCACCGGGATCCCAGGCACAGCACACGAGGGCCCCCAGCACCACAGCCCGCCTGGCTCTCCAGCAGAGCCTCTTCACACCGCTCCCCAGCAGAGCCAATCCACACGGCTCCCCAGCAGCACAGCCCAGCACAAAGGGCTCCATAGCCGATCTCACCGGGCTCCGCAGCACAGCACACGGGGCCCCCCAGCACCACAGCCCATCACACCGGGCTCCCCAGCCCAGCTCAACGAGCTCCCCAGCACTGCACACGGGGACCCACAGCACCACAGCCCGCTTGGCTGTCCAGCAGAGCCTGTTAAGACGGCTCTCCATCAGAGCCTGTTCACACCGCTCCGCAGCAGAGCCTGTCCACACGGCTCCCCAGCACCACAGCCCAGCACACCGGTCTCCCCAGCACAGCACACGGGGCCCCCCAGCACCACAGCTAACCTGGCTCTCCATCAGAGACTGTTCACACCGCTCCCCAGCAGAGCCTGTTCACACAGCTCCCCAGCAGAGCCTGTCTACACGGCTCCCCAAAGGCACAGCCCAGCACACCGGGCTCCCCAGCCAAGCTCACCGGGCTCCTGACCAAAGCACACGGGGGCCCCCAGAACCACAGCCCTCCTGGCTGTCCATCAGATCCAGTTCACACCGCTCCCCTGAAGAGCCTGTTCACACCGCTCCCCAGCAGAGCCTGTCTGCACGGCTCCCCAGCACCACAGCCCAGCACACCGGGAACCGCAGCCCAGCTCACCATGCGCCCCAGCACAGCACACGGGGGCCCCCAGCACCACAGCCCGCCTGGCTTTCAAGCAGAGCCTTTTCACACCGCTCCCCAGCAGAGCCTGTCCACACGGCTCCCCAGAACACCTCAACGGGCTCACCAGCACAGCACACGGGGTCCACCAGCACCACAGCCTTCCTGGCTCTCCATCAGAGCCTGTTCACACCGCTCCCCAGAAGAGCCTCTCCACATGGTTCCCCAGCACCACAGCCCAGCACACCGGGCTCCCCAGCCCAGGTCACCGGGCTCCCCAGCACGGCACACGGGGCCCCCCAGGAGAGCCTGTCTACATGGTTGGCCAGCACCACAGCCCAGCACACCGGGCTCCCCAGCCCAGCTCACCGGGCTCCCCGGTACAACACACGGGGCCCCCCAGCACCACAGCCCGCCTGGCTCTCCATCAGAGCCTGTTCACAACGCTCCGCAGCAGAGCCTGTCCACACGGCTCCCCAGCACCACAGCCCAGAACACCGGGCTCCCCAGCACAGCACACGGGGCCCCCCAGTACCACAGCTCACCTGGCTCTCCGTCAGAGCCTGTTGAACCCTGTCCCCAGCAGAGCCTGTTCACACCGCTCCCCAGTAGAGCCTGTCTACACGGCTCCCCAGCACCACAGCCCAGCACACGGGGCTCCCCAGCCCTGCTCACCCTGCTCCCCAGCACAGCACACGGTGCCCCCCAGAGCCACAGCCCGCCTGGCTCTCCAGCAGAGCCTGTTCAAACCACTCCCAAGCAGAGCCTTTCCACACAGCTCCCCAGAAGCACAGCCCAGCACACCGGGCTCCCCGGCCAAGCTCACCGGGCTCCCCAGCACAGCACACGGGGGCCCCCTGCACCACATCCCGCCTGGCTCTCCATAAGAGCCTGTTCACACCGCTCCGCAGAAGAGCCTTTTCACACCGCTCCCCAGCAGAGCCTTTCTACACGGCTCCCCAGCACCACAGCCCAGCACACCGGGCTCCCCAGTCCAGCTCAACGGGCTCCCCAGCACAACACACGCGGGCCCCAAGCACCACAGCCCGCCTGGCTCTCCATCAGAGCCTGTTGAACCCTCTCCCCAGCAGAGCCTGTTCACACCGCTCCCCAGTAGAGCCTGTCTACACGGCTCCCCAGCACCAC
>JAMOIN010001458.1:0-81739 GCA_024666655.1 Dascyllus trimaculatus
ATCATCACTTCCATGAAATCCTCCACTTGCATTTTAGACCCCATCCCATCCTCCCTCGTTAAACTTGGCCTCCCCACCATATCTCCAATTATCACCAGAATTGTAAATTCCTCTCTTAGGTCCTCCACTGTCCCTCCCTCTCTCAAACTGGCTGCCATTACCCCATTCTCAAGAAACCTGGACTCAATCCTGATGTTCTCAACAACTTTCGGCCCATATCAAACCTCCCCTTCCTTTCTAAAATTCTTGAACGTGCTGTTGCCTCCCAAATTAAGACCCATCTCACCAACAATGCCCTCTATGAACAATTTCAATCTGGTTTCCGTACTCACCATAGCACTGAAACTGCCCTTCTCAAAGTCACCAATGATCTCCTCCTCTCCTCTGACTCTGGCCTACTTTCTATCCTCATCCTCCTCGACCTCACTGCAGCCTTTGACACAATTAACCATTCCATCCTACTTTCCCGCCTAAAATCTCTCGTCCACATCACTGATGATGCCCTCACTTGGCTTACATCATACCTTACAGACCGGAAACAGTTTGTTTTCATCAACAACTGCTCCTCCTCTACTGCCCCCCTGTCCCAAGGCGTCCCACAGGGCTCCGTGCTTGGCCCTCTGCTCTTCATCCTCTACCTCCTCCCTCTCGGTCAGATTATCCATCGCCACGGCCTCAGTTTCCACTGTTATGCTGACGACATCCAAATTTACATATCCACCAAATCCATCGACCCTCAGGCCCATTCCACCCTCTCAAACTGCCTCTCAGATATCAGCTCATGGCTCCAAACAAATTTTCTCAAACTTAACTGTAACAAATCTGACATCCTCGTAATAGGTCCCAATTCCCTTGCCTCAACAGCCAAAGACTTCCGCTTCTCCTTTGACAACTCCACCCTCACACCCTCACCCCACTGCCGTAACCTTGGAGTCATTTTTGATAATAAACTCACCTTCTCCCAACACATTAAAGCCGTCACAAAAACAGCTTTTCATCACCTAAAGAACATCGCCCGTCTTCGCCCCTCCCTCTCTTTCCCCGCAGCTGAAACACTGATTCATGCATTTATTACATCTCGCATAGACTACTGCAACAGCATCATATATGGCACAACCTCCAATCTCATCAACAAATTACAGTACATCCAAAACTCTGCTGCCCGCCTCCTGACCCACACCTGTTCCCGTGACCACATCACCCCTGTCCTCCAGAACCTTCATTGGCTTCCGGTCCCTTACCGTATTAAATTCAAAATCCTCCTACTCACCCACAAAGCCCTCCATAACCAGGCCCCCTCTTACCTTAAAGACCTGCTCCACCCCTACACCCCTTCCCGTACCCTCCGTACTGCCAGTTCAAACCTCCTGATCGTCCCTCGGACCAGGCTCCGAACCTGGGGGGACAGAGCCTTTTCCGTTGCCGCCCCCTCCCTCTGGAACTCGCTCCCTCAACACATCCGTGACACCGTTGACCCCTCCATTTTTAAGAGTAAATTAAAAACACATCTGTTCCGCACTGCCTTCAACCCATCACCTAATTAATCTACGCACATCACGTCACTTCTTCCTATCTTTAACTATATATATTACTTTATTTTTATTTTATTTTTTTTGACTCTTTTTCAAATGTGTTTGCTCTGTTTTCTTTCTGATTTCGCTGTATATTTCTTTTTATTTATATATTTATTTTTCTCTCTGTACCTCTTGTTATCATGTAAAGTGTCTTTGAGTTCTGTAAAAGCGCTATACAAATAAAATGTATTATTATTATTATTATTATTATTACACATACTACACACCACACTCACTACACATTATACACACCACACACAATACACACTATATACACACTATACACACACTATACACACACCACACTATATACATACTACACACTATACACACCACACATGCTACACACTATATACACACTACACACTATATACGCACTACACATACTACACACTATACACACTACACATACTACACACTATACACACTACACACTATACACACTACACACACTGTGTGCTGGTTAGTGAGTCCGTCAGTGTTGTTGTGTATCAGAGACGCTTCAAGATTTCAGATTATGATTCGTTATGAAAGAGCCTGAAGGGACGTAATGTGTGTGTGTGTGTGTGTGTGTGTGTGCGTGTTTGTGTATCTATGTGTGTGTGTGTGTGTGTGTGTGCATCTCTGTGTGTGTGTTGGCCTCCTTGTTTCACTGCCTCTGATGACAAAATGTGTCAGTGTTAAGAAGCAGATCATGTGCTGACATGTCTAAATCTGAGACTGTCTCACACTTACGGACTCAAACACACACACTATACACACACTATACACACACTAAACACACACACACATGAACACACATGAACAGCCGAGCATAGTCGGGCGTCCTGAGGCCATCTGGAGGTTCAGAGCTCAGCTGGTCTCCAGTGAACATCTCAGAGTCTAAACCATGAGATCACACAGCGAGAGTCCTCTACTGCCGGGCTCTGTGTGTGTGTGTGCGTGTGTGTGTGTGTGTGTGCGTGTGTGTGTGTGTGTGTGTGTTTGTGTTTGTATGTTTGTGGATTCGTGTCGGCCATGACGGTTGCAGCCATCTCGCTGCCTGTGACAACAAACCACACAAACACTCCGGGACACGTGGACGGAATAAGAACTGACAGCAGCCCAAAGAGAAATCCAAGGCTCCTCATCCAGCGCCTGATGAAGAAACACATCAACACAAGACAAACACCGACCTTCTACTGGGTCGGACCAACCTTCAGAACCACAAGTAGGAGGACAGAAGGTGGATCTGGGTGGAGTAAACCATGAGAACTAAGAGTTCTAGGACAGAAAGCAGGACCTAGGTGTCATTTAGAAAGTAGTACTGGTGTATAATAACCTATAAAACTACCAGTACTTCACAAAGAGTGGTCCATCCATTGGGTCTGTAGTCTAGTCTGATGGTCCAACTATGGTTCTGTAGTCTAGCCTGATGGTCCAGCTGTGGTTCTGTAGTCTAGTCTGATAGTCCAGTTGTGGTTCTGTAGACTAAACTGATGGTCCAGTTGTGGTTCTGTAGTCTAGTCTGATGGTCCAGCTGTGGTTCTGTAGTCTAGTCTGATGGTCCAACTATGGTTCTGTAGTCTAGACTGATGGTCCACCTGTGGTTCTGTAGTCTAGTCTGATAGTCCAGTTGTGGTTCTGTAGACTAAACTGATGGTCCAGTTGTGGTTCTGTAGTCTAGTCTGATGGTCCAGCTGTGGTTCTGTAGTCTAGTCTGATGGTCCAGCTGTGGTTCTGTAGTCTAGACTGATGGTCCACCTGTGGTTCTGTAGTCTAGTCTGATGGTCCAACTATGGTTCTGTAGTCTAGCCTGATGGTCCAGCTGTGGTTCTGTAGTCTAGTCTGATAGTCCAGTTGTGGTTCTGTAGTCTAGTCTGATGGTCCAGTTGTGGTTCTGTAGTCTAGTCTGATGGTCCAGCTGTGGTTCTGTAGTCTAGTCTGATGGTCCAGCTGTGGTTCTGTAGTCTAGTCTGATGGTCCAGCTGTGGTTCTGTAGTCTAGACTGATGGTCCACCTGTGGTTCTGTAGTCTAGTCTGATGGTCCGGCTGTGGTTCTGTAGTCTTGCCTGATGGTCCGGCTGTGGTTCTGTAGTCTAGTCTGATGGTCCGGCTGTGGTTCTGTAGTCTACTCTGATGGTCCAGCTGTGGTTCTGTAGACTAGACTGATGGTCCAGTTGTGGTTCTGTAGTCTAGTCTGATGGTCCAGCTGTGGTTCTGTAGTCTAGACTGATGGTCCACCTGTGGTTCTGTAGTCTAGTCTGATGGTCCAACTGTGGTTCTGTAGTCTTGCCTGATGGTCCGGCTGTGGTTCTGTAGTCTAGTCTGATGGTCCAGTTGTGGTTCTGTAGTCTACTCTGATGGTCCAGCTGTGGTTCTGTAGACTAGACTGATGGTCCAGTTGTGGTTCTGTAGTCTAGTCTGATGGTCCAGCTGTGGTTCTGTAGTCTAGACTGATGGTCCACCTGTGGTTCTGTAGTCTAGTCTGATGGTCCGGCTGTGGTTCTGTAGTCTACTCTGATGGTCCAGCTGTGGTTCTGTAGTCTAGTTTGATATTCTGGCTGTGGTTCCGTAGTCTAGTCTGATGGTCCAGCTGTGGTTCTGTAGTCTAGTCTGATGGTCCGGCTGTGGTTCCGTAGTCTAGTCTGATGGTCTGGCTGTGGTTCTGTAGTCTAGTCTGATGGTCCAGCTGTGGTTCTGTAGTCTAGTCTGATGGTCCAGCTGTGGTTCTGTAGTCTAGTCTGATGGTCCAGCTGTGGTTCTGTAGTCTAGTCTGATGGTCTGGCTGTGGTTCTGTAGTCTAGACTGATGGTCTGGCTGTGGTTCTGTAGTCTAGACTGATGGTTCGACTGTGGTTCTGTAGTCTAGTCTGATGGTCCAGTTGTGGTTCTGTAGTCTAGTCTGATGGTCCAGTTGTGGTTCTGTAGTCTAGTCTGATGGTCCGGCTGTGGTTCTGGCTAACTCCTCACTGATCTCCTGGCCGTCCAGACACCAGGGACCACCACCAGGGTCCCATCTGCAGCCCAGACCGGCCCACCCTCCCTCCTAGAGTCTTGATCTGTTTAATCCCCATGAAGAGGGTCTGAATCAGGATCTGGAGCCACCTGAGTCCACCGAGGAGCAGAGCCAATCAGAGAGCAGCACATAATGAGACGTTCATTTATTCCCCTTAGATCCTGGTTCAGACGACCACGGAGACCGTCTACTTACAGCCCTCCTAATTATTAGGGCCCGAGCGCTACAGTGCAAGGACCCTATAGTTCCCTTACTGTTTCTTTGTTTCTTTCTTTGTCTTTCTAACGCCACTTTGACCCCCTAAACATGCTCAAAAACTCCCCAAATTTGGCACATCCATCAGGACTGGTGAAAAATTTGATATTCTGGTGGAATTACACATATGAATGGCAAAACGACTCAATAGCGCCACCTTGAAAATTGGGCTTTAGTGGAGTTAATACGGCTAGTTTCACGCACAGCTATGAAATTTGGTACACAGGTACAGTAGCCCAAGACAAAAACAATCCTGCTTTTGAAATTTTAAAAAAAGCTCAACGGCGCTCCCTAGAGCACGTGGTGTGCAGGCATTGGAATCTAATGAAATCCTCCCAGGATTTTTGTCCCATCTTCACCAAATTCGCTGTGTGGCATCTAGACCCCTCCAGGATGAAAACTTATTAAAATCTCGTGGCTGCGTCACACGGTGTGGGCGTGGCATGGCGGCCATTTTGAACAAATTCGCCATTTGGAACGAAATGGGTTTTGGAGGTGAAGGGATCCACGTAAAATCACCAAATCCACACAAATCCTCATTAATCTCAAGACCTAACGTTTGATATACAATTCAGGAATGGGCGTGGTCAAACGGCTCCACAGCGCCCCCTACAAATATTCAAACACTCATATAAAATCACTGCTTTATCCTACAAACATGAAATTTGGTACACACATACAGTATCCCAAGACCAACAGATTTGCACAATCCAAATTTCAAGCAGCTCCACAGCGCCCCCTAGAAATTTCAAAAATTCATATCAAATCACTGGTTTGTCCTACAGACATGAAATTTGGTACATATGCAGAGCAGGATCAGACGAACACTATTGCGTGCTATAGACAGGAGCGAGGGCCCGTCTGACGCTGCTTGCAGCTTTAATTATTATTATGATTATGCTGCTATATGCACCTCAATATGGCAGCTGTCTAAACATTCGGTCCTCCTCCATGTTTGATGACAGTAAAGCATTCTATTCTATTCTATTCTATTTTATTCTATGTTTAAATCCAGTAAAATTAACGTTTGCAAAAGAATTGATTATTATTGATAAAAGTACAGATTTTTAACCACACATTATTTTTACAGTTTTGGCCTGTTTGTGTTTTTTTAATGTAAAATAATTCTGTTTTCTGATTTTACTTGTTCTTACCTGTAATTTAGCAAAACAGAGAACATCTGTCAAATAACAGGAAAGTGTCGTTAAATAAAAACATTCAGGCTGGTTCACCTTTACTGTGCTGACATCATGTTTAGGTCTGATAGTTCAGTCAGTCCTGGTCATTCTAAAAGGATCCACACACATATGAACACACACACATGTATATGAACACACACACACACACACTTGAGCTCCTGCAGAGTGATTTGAGGGTTTGACATCAGCATCAAACACAGAGCATGTCGACAGCAGCATGACACTGGAGCAGCATGGAGTCAGAGAGTGTGTGTGTTTAGGTGTGTGTTCATGTGTGTGTTCATGTGTGTGTGTTCATGTGTGTGTTCATGTGTGTGTGCAGCTGTCAGTCAGACGCTCCACGTCGTCGTCATCCTCTCAGCTCGTGTCAGTTTCACCCACAGATCACCGGCTGTGAGTCGGCGCCAACTGAGCGCGTGCAAACTGCATGTGTCAGGGCGGCGGTGAGTTCAGTGACGAGGGGAGCGTCGACACAAAGGACCGAAATAATGAGCAGGAACGTCCGCGATGATGCAATTATGATTCAATCTAGATCCAAGCATCAATTATGCAGACGGAGCGAGGAGACGCCAGACATCGATGGAATCTTCAGACCGGACTCGTTAAGGAGCCAAACTTCAGCTGGACTCCTCATTAATCATGGATGGATGTCAGCTGGAGGTCCACATTCTCATTCAGCCCCCACAGCAGCCGCCCTCCAACCCCTCACATTAGCATTCAGAGGAGCTCCGCCGATGCTGTAAATGCTCTGGACGACATTATTACACCTGCCGGACGTCCAACACAACAACCGAACGTCCCACCAGGAGCAGGGTCCCTGAACGGTCCTCCTCTGAGCTCACTACAGGAGCCAGAGTCAACACCGAACAAGCTGCAGCTGAAGCTCTTAGAAGGTTCCACAGACAGAACCTTCACCATCACATCAACGTCTTAATTCACACATTTCTGCAGTTCATCATCAAATCATGCAAAGCTAAACGCGTCCCCATCATGATCACTGGGTAATGCTAGCATGCTAACATCCTTGACGCTACACAAAGCAGAACAGAGACACCTGCAACATAAGCTACTGTTAGCATTTCAGCTAATGCTAATGTTAGCATTTCATTAAAGCACACCTCCTAGCGTGGCTGCTGTGTAGCGCGGTATGAATGTGAAATGTGAGTTTCTGTGCCGACAGCAATAAATCATATTCAAGAAGCATTTTTAAATATCATGTTTGACAAAATCAGAAAAAAACACAAAATTAAATTAAATCATTTTAACAGGTTCTTTAAAAGTCAGAAGAAAACATCTACAGCCTGAACCCATGACGACCTCCACAGAACCTCTATGAGCATTATGTTGTAGTGTGGACGACCCTCTGGTGACCTGCTGTCATGTGACTCCACAGGTGGGCGGAGCCACCAGCAGGGTCAGAGGTCAGAGGTCAGAGAGGCTCCGCCCCTCATGGACAAAAGAATGAGAGGAGGATCAGAGAGGAAGGAGGAGGGTTAGAGTCTGTGTGTGTGTGTGTGTGTGTGTGTGTGTGTTGTGTCAGAGAGCGGCCTCCTCTATGTGTGTATCTGTTGTGTGTATGTGTGTCTGTGTATCAGTGTGTGTGAGTGTGTGGTGGTGTGTTCGTGCATCAGTGTGTGTGTATGTATGTGTGTGTGTGTTTGTGTATCTGTTTATCAGTGTGTGGGTTGTGTTGTGTCAGAGAGCAGCCTCCTCAGTGTGTGTGTGTGTGTCAGTGTTTGTGTTGTGTGTGTGTGTCTGTTAATGTGTGTGTATCAGCATGTGTGTGTTGTGTGTCTTTGTATCAGTGTGTGTGTAGTGTCAGAGAGCAGCCTCCTCAGTGTGTATGTGTGTATCTGTTTATCAGTGTGTGTATCAGTGTGTGTGTTGTGTGTATTAGTGTGTATATCAGTGTGTGTGTTGTGTGTGTATCAGTGTGTGTGTGTTGTGTGTGTATCAGTGTGTGTGTGTGTTGTGTCAGAGAGCAGCCTCCCCCACGGCGCTGCTGCAGCCTTTCGTTGTGCGTCTGTGTGTGTGTGTGTGTGTGTGTGTGTGTGTGTGTGTGTGTGTGTGTGTGTGTGTGCGCACGGTGAACAGCTGTTGTGCGGCGCTGTGTGGAGAGTTCAGGGGGAGTCTGGAGGAACTACAGCTGTGGCCCCGGGGCTGATGGGAAACGATGTGGCCTCCACGGCGTGGGAGAGAAGAGAAGAAGAGGAGTGATGAAGAGGAGGAGGAGGAAGAGGAGGAGGAGGAGGAGGAGGAGGAGGTTCCTCTGAGGTGTGCTGGTCCAGATCAGGACCCACAGAGAGTCAACCATCAGCAGGTCATGAAGGTCAGATGATCAGTGAACCTTCAACAGTCTGTCTGCCGGATGTTTTATTTACCGGCTGTGTTTTTTTACGCTGTGTTTTTTACAGTGCGTCCTCCACAGTCACTGAGCATCCAGTTTAAACTAATCAGGCTTATAAGCTCATAAACAGGTCGACTTTCCCCGGCGGAATAAAGAGCCTCTGCAGGAGATGCTGCGTGTTCCAGGACAGCCCATAATGCGATAAGTCTGAGGAATCACTTCAGACTTCTGCTCAGACAATCGAGAGACGAAGCGCCGCGACACAGAGGACTGATAATCTGCTGCAGAGAAGGAGCTGCTGGGAACAAAACCCTTCTGTCGACACGTTCTTCAGCAGACTCACATCAGCAGCAGGAGTAATATCTGCAGCCACGTCATGGAGGCCTGCAGGGAGCAGGAGGAGCCGGTCCAGGAGCCGACTCATGGAAGGAGGAGGAAGAAGAGGAGCGAAGGAAGGGAAACTCTTCATCCACTCAGAGGGAAGCTCAACTCGATCAGACCCAGTGATTAAGGCTGAAGCAGCTGGTGGGAGGAGGAGGAGGAGAAACAGGAGAGGAACCAAAGAGGAGGAGGAGGAGGAGAAAGAGGAGAGGAACCAAAGAGGAGGAGGAGGAGGAGAAACAGGAGAGGAACCAAGGAGGAGGAGGAGGAGGAGGAGGAGAAACAGGAGAGGAACCAAGGAGGAGGAGGAGGAGGATGAGGAGAAACAGGAGAGGAACGAGGAGGAGGAAGAGGAGGAGGAGGATCTGTTGGAGGGCCTCGAAGACGTTTCACCTCCCATCCAAGAAGCTTCTTCAGTTCTTCAGAGGTTAAATGTCTTCTAGGAATTCAAGCTAGTCCAGAATCAAGGTACTGAATCAGAGCGATTCTTTAAAAACCAACAGCTTCTGTAGAGAAACGCTCAGGTCCTCTGAACACAGCGAGGTTTGATCTAAGAATCTTTCTGCTGCAGCATGAAGAACATGAAGAACATGAAGAACATGAAGAACATGGAGAAACATGAAGAACATGAGGGAACATGAGGGAACATGAAGAACATGAGGGAACATGAAGAACATGAAGAACAGGAAGAATATGGAGAAGATGAAGAACATGAGGGAACATAAAGAACATGAAGAACATGAGGGAACATGAAGAACATGAAGAACATGAGGGAACATGAAGAACATGAAGAACAGGAAGAACATGAAGAACATGAAGAACATGAGGGAACATGAGGGAACATGAAGAACATGAAGAACATGAGGGAACATGGAGAACATGAAGAACAGGAAGAACATGAAGAACATGAAGAACATGAGGGAACATGAAGAACATGAAGAACATGAGGGAACATGAAGAACATGAAGAACAGGAAGGAACATGAAGAACACGAAGAACATGAAGGAACATGAAGAACAGGAAGAACATGAAGAACATAAAGGAACATGAGGGAACATGAAGAACATGAAGGAACATGAAGAACATGAAGAACATGAGGGAACATGAAGAACATGAAGAACATGAGGGAACATGAAGGAACATGAAGAACAGGAAGAACATGAAGAACATAAAGGAACATGAAGAACATGAAGAACATGAAGGAACATGAAGAACATGAAGAACATGAGGGAACATGAAGAGTTCCTGGTGAGAGTCTCTGGGTCAGAACTGAGCAACCCGTCTGAGACTTTCTGATCTGACTCTTTCTGTAAATCTGAATCTGGCCCAGACCAACCAGATGGATCCGTCTCTGTCCTTAATAAACCCGTAGAGATGCTCAGAGGAGCACCTGGTGACATCAACAGGTGAGTCCAGGTGAGGAGCAGCCCTCAGATCAGTAGATCTGAAGGTTTAAACGAGGCTCTCTGCAGCACTGTGAGGTGCAGCCAAGCAGATTTCTAAAGGATGTTTTCACAGACATCATCAGAACCGTGGATCCATTTGGTCTCAGTCATCTAAAGGGATTAAACATGAGGGTCTTCCAGCTCCGGTCCAGTCCAGGTCCCGTCTCTGGGCTCCGGCTGGTCCTGATGAGGAGCTGCTCTCAGATCAGTGATGTGGAGAAGCTGCAGCTCAGAAGCATCAGTTCAAAGCAGCCATGAAACATTTACTACGTGTTCCACGGACGACCCGGTTAAAGCTTTTAATTAGCAGAGCTGCACCTCCTGCTGGGTGTGTGTTTGTGTGTGTGTGTGTGTGTGTGTGTGTGTGTGTGTGTGTGTGTGATCAGAGCACACACATCAGCAGCAGATCTACACAGATCACAGGTCTGAGTACGAACAAGAACACGTGATGGACTCCCATGTGTCTGATCTACAGAGGAACACGCAACACGCTAACATGGAATAAACACGTGGAGACCTGGAGAACCCAATGATGAGATGCAGACGTAGTTCTACCCTCCAGGACCTGGAAGCCTGGAGATGCTCATAGTCTGAAGGTGAACTCTGGTCTGTGGAGGGATCCTGCTCCAGATGTTGGTCGGTTCTACGTGGAGTAACCCAGTCAGATCCAGACCACAGAGGTTCTGGTGGGTTCTTTAGAACACGAGGCAGTGGGTTGGAACCTTCAGTGTCTGAGCAGAAAGCTTAGACAGGAGGAGATCTCCCGCCTCCACGTGGTCTGATCAGCAGCTCGGTTCTGTGCCGTGTGTCTGGACTCTGGAGGGTCGGTTCTAGAGCTACACCAGGAGTTCCAGCGGGATCCACCAGGGTCTAGAGGAGCAAACGCTGTCTAAGAAGAAGCAGGATGTTTGGGTTGGTTCTGTCTCTTCATGGATCCAGAACTCGGATCATCATGCTTGGAGGCTTCAGGAGCAGCAGCTTCAGCTACGTCCAGCCTCCATCTGAATCGGTGGATGTTCGCCAGAGAGCTGCTTAATGAATCACGTGTCGCTGCTGCTCCTCTGAAGGCTTGTAATTACTACATACAGGAAGCCTCCTGGGAAATTATCAACCGCCAAAATAAAGCGTTAAAGCAGAGACGCAGCTCAGAGAGGAGATCCATCAATAAACAGCAGATTACACATAATGAGTGGAGGTTCTGGTGGAACAGAACACGGCTCTCCTCCTGAGGCTAATCAGGAAGAAAACAAGTGTTCCTCTGAAATAACAGCAGCAGCCGTCTGCAAACAAAACGCAGCTCCTCCAACCAGAACACGACTACAGAGGAGAAACAACCGAGCCATCGTGTTTCTGTTTGTGAGCAGCGAAACGACTCAGCCTCCGTTTGATGCAATCTGGTCTGCAGAGGAGCATCTGGGAGATAAAAAGCTCACAGGGTTATATTTAGACGCTGCAGGAGGAGCATGCTCCTTCGCTCTGCAGCCACAAGCTAGCACCAGGCTAACGCAGCGCTAACGGCAGCTAGCTGTGCTCCTGTTAGCAGCCTGACAGAAGCTAATGCTACCCTCTGCTGAGCTCAGCACGTTAGCTTGGACGCTAATGAAGACAAAAGATCAGCAAGAAGCAGTGAGGCCTCTTAATGCATTATCAATATAGAGTTGACCAACGTCCCTTAAACGCCTCACACTCAGCCTGCGGTCGAGGCCAGGTCGGCTGTGCACAGAGAGGCTTCCAGTCTCCACAGAAGGTTTCACATGTTGAGCTCCAGTCCTGCTGCATCAGAGTCCGACTGAAGATAATCACAAGAACCAAAACAAGAACAAAACTGTGCCAGGAACTCAATTTAACGATGACCCCTGAACACCTCATATGGAAACTACAGTAAATGCTCGCTGACAGGCCGATGTGCACAGAGAAGCCTCTAGTCTCCACGTTTATTATCTTTATTTACAGAGTGAAAAATGGTGTTTTAATATAAAATCATGTTTAGGCCAGTTTAAAACTTTACTAACATCTTCAAGAACCAGAAACAGAAGTTCAGCTGCCGTTTACTGAAGCTACAGAGGTGCTGGTTGTCTTTGTGCTAAGCTAACGTAGCACATCTAATTGACTGGTGTTTACTGTGCAGATAAAATGGTTTCAGTCTTCTCCCAGAACTCTGAGTCCTTCCTGGTTGAATCAGTCCTTTAATAAAAACAGTAAAGTCCCTCCAGAGGTCAGTTTTCTGACTTTAAACATGTCAGATGTTTGTTTATTAAAGTCAACTCTGATTTAAAGCTCCACCATGTTTTCAGCTGAGTGTCCTGGAGGCCCTGATGATGATGATGATGATGGAGGTTCTGGTAGCTGATGAGCAGCATTAAGCCTGTTTAGCTTGAGGAGCTCCAACATTAGCTGCTGCTGCTAATGTCTCTGAGACGCCATCAGTCTTCTTTACGACTGTTTGTCTTCTAAATGTGACTCCCTGAGGGTCTCTGAGCTCCGTGAGGAGAATGTTCAGCAGAAAGAGACGGGAGACACCTGGAGGCCTCGCTCCTCCTCAGACGTTCTCCTCCTGGTCAGATCTGACTGATGGAGACCTGATGAAGATCCAGACTTCTAACCTCTAACAGTCTGAGAAGGTGCTGGTCCTCTTTAGAGGAAGCTGGAGGATCTGAACCCTGTCAGAGGAACACCAGGAGGAGGATGTTGAGGAGGAACCCCTGAGGAGCCACAAACAGAGCAGCTTTAAACTTTTACGATGAGAATCCAGGAGTCAGAAACCAAACAGCTGATTATTTCTGGGATCAATAATCAGATATTGATGAGGCTGATCGGCTCATCGGAGGTTCATGTGAGGTAACAGTAGAAACAGATCACTGCTGATCTATCTGGGAATTAATGAACTCACTAATCAACTTAAAGGTAACGAGGAGGCGCTGAGTGACGTCAGCGAACCTTCAGGGATTAAAAACAAACAGCGCAGGGTTTCCCCCAGTGTTTTATAAGCCTGGCGGGCCGCCAGGCTTTCCTTGCCCCCCCGCCAGGCTAAGTGTCACTGGTATATTTATTTTAAATAGTTTTTATCATGCACCAAAACAGTGATAGCAAAGACGGTATAAACCGCATCTGGCGATACGGTTGAAAGTGCAATGGCGACATTTTATGGTCGATACGTGAACTTTTTCCAAAGTCAGAGGAGCACTAGAGGAGACCATGAGCTGCTCGTTCACCTCCAGACCAAGGGGAGTTCATCCCTGGCGATCCGACCGAGCCGCGGCTCCATGATGAGGCAGAGCCAGTGGAGTTAGCACGGATGTTAGCACGGATGTTAGCACGGATGTTAGCACGGATGTTAGCACGTCGTCGGAGCAGCCTTCTGCCAGCCGTGATGGTAAACATCGAACTAGTGGATTTAATCCAAAATGGTTAGCTGACCCTAAATTTAGCGGATGGCTCTACCAGACCCAGTATGGTAAACCCAGACGGATTGATGCACTGATCCAACCTGAACCATGATCAGGTCACCTAGCAAAGGAGACCTGTTCAGCCTCTGAGTTCCCTGGTTTTACCCCTTGGTCATGTTTGCACTTTTTAAATTATGTTAATTTATTTTATTTTTAAATGTGACCAGCAACAGCTTGTTTTAAGATTCACTAGGATTTATCTTATATTATTTATTTCAATAATATTTTTTGTGTTTGTATTTCAAGATCGTGCCTTTTTGTAAGACTCAATGGCTTGTTCACATAATAGTCATAATTTCAAAATTCTTGTTAACTTTTATTTATTTATTTATTTTTTTTTACAAAAACATAGTGGGCCGCCGGTGGGCTTCTCTACCACCGGGCTTAGCAAGTTTTCTGGGGGAAACCCTGCAGCGGAAAAGTAAAATAAAAACAAAAGTTCATCTATTGATCGGTTTAAATCACTGGTAACATCTCCAGCTCCTACAGCCCAGTATAGGTTCTACTGGTATTAGTAACAGTTCCTGCCAACAGACTGGTTGTCACTGGTTTTAATGGGGCTTTAACATGAATCCACCAGCAGCAGCTCCTGTTCATTAACTCATAACTGACCTCAGAGCTGAAGGTTCAGAGTCTCTGGATCCACTGAAGGTCTCTGATGTTCTCCTCTGGTTTAAGGTCTACCACCTCTGAACGTGAGGAGTCTGCTGAGGCTAAAACACCAAGTCTGTCTGGAATCAGCTGATCTGAGAACAGCTCAGGAGGTCTACAGAGACCCCCTTAAGTCTTTACAGTAGAACTGGTCCACATCCAGGCTCTAAGCTGATCTGAGAACAGCTCAGGAGGTCTACAGAGACTCACCACAGCTCTAAGCTCAGTTATGGTTCTAAGTTGCAGTAATCAGATCACCTCAGTAGCTGGACTGATCCAACAGAACCATCAGAACCATTAGAACCATCAGAACCATTAGATCCATCAGAATCATCAGAACCATCAGAACCATTAGAACCATAAGCACCATTAGAACCATAAGAACCATCAGAACCATCAGAACCATTAGAACCATAAGAATCATTAGAACCATAAGAACCTTTAGAACCATTTGATCCATCAGATCTAACAGAACCATCAAAACCATAAGAACCATCAGAACCAACTGAACCATCAAGGGTTGGGGGGGTCTGGAGAGTCAGGGTCTGGAATCCATGTAGGAGAGACTGTAGAGTTACAGTATGTAGAGTTACAGACTGTAGAGTTAGAGGATGTAGAGTTAGAGGATGTAGAGTTACAGACTGTAGAGTTAGAGGATGTAGAGTTAGAGGATGTAGAGTTAGAGTATGTAGAGTTAGAGGATGTAGAGTTACAGACTGTAGAGTTAGAGGATGTAGAGTTAGAGTATGTAGAGTTACAGTATGTAGAGTTAGAGGATGTAGAGTTACAGTATGTAGAGTTAGAGTATGTAGAGTTACAGACTGTAGAGTTACAGTATGTAGAGTTAGAGTATGTAGAGTTACAGTATGTAGAGTTAGAGGATGTAGAGTTACAGTATGTAGAGTTAGAGTATGTAGAGTTACAGTATGTAGAGTTAGAGGATGTAGAGTTACAGTATGTAGAGTTAGAGTATGTAGAGTTACAGTATGTAGAGTTAGAGTATGTAGAGTTACAGACTGTAGAGTTAGAGGATGTAGAGTTACAGACTGTAGAGTTAGAGGATGTAGAGTTAGAGGATGTAGAGTTAGAGTATGTAGAGTTACAGACTGTAGAGTTAGAGGATGTAGAGTTAGAGGATATAGAGTTACAGCATGCAGAGTTACAGACTGTAGAGTAAGAGTATGTAGAGTTACAGACTGTAGAGATAGAGGATGTAGAGTTACAGACTGTAGAGTTAGAGGATTTAGAGTTAGAGGATGTAGAGTTAGAGGATATAGAGTTACAGTATGTAGAGTTACAGACTGTAGAGTAAGAGTATGTAGAGTTACAGACTGTAGTGATAGAGGATGTAGAGTTACAGACTGTAGAGTTAGAGGATGTAGAGTTACAGACTGTAGAGTTAGAGGATGTAGAGTTAGAGGATGTAGAGTTACAGACTGTAGAGTTACAGACTGTAGAGTTAGAGGATGTAGAGTTACAGACTGTAGAGATAGAGGATGTAGAGTTACAGACTGTAGAGTTAGAGGATGTAGAGTTAGAGGATGTAGAGTTACAGACTGTAGAGTTAGAGGATGTAGAGTTACAGACTGTAGAGTTAGAGGATGTAGAGTTAGAGGATGTAGAGTTACAGATTGTAGAGTTAGAGGATGTAGAGTTAGAGGATGTAGAGTTACAGATTGTAGAGTTAGAGGATGTAGAGCAGCAGATCAGCCTGAGCTGACAGGATGGAGTCCAGGAGGACGATAATGAACTCAGTGCTGAGGTTCACCATCTCTGAGGAACCACTACTGAAGATCATTGATCTACTCTGAGCAACAGAAGGGTGAAGCTGTTCTCCATAAGGGATGTCTGGTGGAGGAACCGGATCAGATCAGGGTCTCCACTGAGCTGCTCCTCTGGCACCTCAACCAGTCAAACTATTCCAGCCTCTCCAGCAGGTTTCGGGGTTCAGAGGGTTAAAAACATCTTCAGTCATTAACTCCAGCTCTGATCTATAAAACTCCTCCTTGAACACGACTCCGGCATCCGTCCTCAGCTGGAACAACAAAGACGGAGGTGAGCATGTGTGACGTCGCCTCGGCCGCTTTGTCTGAGTGATGAGTTCAAACAGAACATGGTAATAACCTGTCTGCAACGTTCCTGCAACCATAAATCTCACCGCAAGAAAAATGGGAAAGCAATCAGGTGGGAAGAGGGCCGGTGTGTGTGAGACGAGGCAACGGGAGAGTGTGTTGGACATGCAGGGCGTGCACGTGAGGGGAGGCGTGCACGTGAGAGGGGGCGCGCACGTGAGAGGAGGCGTGCACGTGTCTCTCAGGTGGAACGAGCGTCGACCTTTGGGAGGCTGCAGGATGATGAGTGGGCACCGAGTTCTGCCGACGTGAAGCTCGTTGCACAGAAACCCTGAGCTGAGTAACAGAGAAGGAACCAGACAGAAGAACAGGACCGGCTCAGCGTGGATCTGACGCCTCTGTGGGCGACGTTAACCTTTTACCGTCCACATCTGACAAAAAAACTCAGTGTAAATGACTTAAAACTCGTCCGGAACGACCAGAAAATGGCCAAAATACTGAAAATAGAATCCAGGATGACTTCAGGTTTGATGAAAATGACCCAAAGAACGAATGAACAACAACAAAACGTCCAGGATGAGAAAAAAATGGTCCAAGAATCCTTAAAACGTGTCCACAGAGACTCTCAACTTGTCCTGTTGTCCTTCAGACCAAACTGAGGGAGAAGAGGACCCAAACAGAATGACTTGGACTGTTGACTGAGTCTCTGTGGGTCATGGGAACTTTCTCCACCTCCGACAAAAACTTAAAAGTTGTCTGTGAAGATCCTCAGTCGTCCAGGTCGTTGTGGTTTCAGTCGTAGCGTCTGGACTTCCTTGACGTCCTTGAATATCTCAGAAACCTCCTTGAAGACCTCAAAACCTCAAATATCTCCTTGAATGTCTTGAATAATTCATTCAAGTCATCAACAGCCTCCTTAAAGATCTTAAAAACCTATTTAAACACTTCAAGAACCTCCTGGAAGACCTTGAAAATCTTCCGAGAGACTTCAAGGAGCTTGCTTGAGTTTCTCCAGGACGTCTCACCTCCGGTCTTGGACGAGAGGTGAGACGTCCTGGAGAAACTCAAGCTAGTCCAGATGCTACGACTGAAACCACGAGGATAAATTTTGCACAAAATGTCAAAAATCATCTTTAAAAACTCCGAAATGATGAAGGTTCAAAACATCTTCCGTTGCGTCTAGATTGTAGTCCAGGTGATGAGTGACGTCCAAAAAGAGAAGAAAAATCCCAAAATGAGGACAAATGACTCCAAAAACTGTCCAGATTTAATCCGAATGCGGCCAAAAACATCCAAAAAATCACCAAAATGACTCCAGAAATATCCAGAATGAGTCAAAAAATGATCCAAAGTGATTCTAAAACAAGAAAACGTCTCCAGAGTGTCTCAGAGATCGTCCAGAATGAATCTTTAAATGGTCTAAAAGTAGTCCGATGTCCAACGTGAGAAACAAAACGGTCCAGAACGACTCAAACAAGCCGAAGAACATGGACTGCTCATGATTTACTGCGTCTTTAAGGGTCGTGGTAACGCTCTGCTCTCCACCTCCAACACAAACGTCTCCTAAAGTCCAACATGACCCTCGTCTGGTGTTTCCTGAGGTGAGCTAACAGGTAGTTCTGGTCCTGCAGCTCCAGCAGAATCAGATCTGATCAGTAGACGAGCTGAATGCGTCTCCTGCAGTCGTCTGGTTGAGGTTAAACAGGTTCATGATGAGCTACAGAAGGTTGTTTGCTAGTGCAGCGTGTTTGACATGGACGGTGGACAGGTGAGAGAAGGTCCAGGTGTGTCTCAGGTGAATGAAGCTGTTCATGTTCACCACTCAGCAGCTGACACAGCTATCAATGAGATGCTAGTGTTAGCTGCTAGTGTTCGCTGCTAGTGTTCGCTGCTAGTGCTAGCTGCTAGTGCTAGCTGCTAGTGCTAGCTGCTAGTGTTCGCTGCTAGTGTTCGCTGCTAGTGTTCGCTGCTAGTGTTAGCTGCTAGTGCTGGCTGCTAGTGTTGGCTGCTAGTGTTAGCTGCTAGTGTTTGCTGCTAGTGTTACCTGCTAGTGTTCGCTGCTAGTGTTCGCTGCTAGTAATAGCTGCTAGTGTTCGCTGCTAGTGCTAGCTGCTAGTGTTCGCTGCTAGTGTTAGCTGCTAGTGTTAGCTGCTAGTGTTTGCTGCTGGTGTTAGCTGCTAGTGTTTGCTGCTAGTGTTACCTGCTAGTGTTAGCTGCTAGTTTTCGCTGCTAGTGTTAAGTGCTAGTGTTAGCTGCTAGTGTTCGCTGCTAGTGTTAGCTGCTAGTGCTAGCTGCTAGTGTTCGCTGCTAGTGTTAGCTGCTAGTGTTCGCTGCAAGTGTTCGCTGCTAGTGTTCGCTGCTAGTGTTAGCTGCTAGTGCTAGCTGCTAGTGCTAGCTGCTAGTGTTCGCTGCTAGTGTTAGCTGCTAGTGTTAGCTGCTAGTGTTTGCTGCTCGTGTTCGCTGCTAGTGTTCGCTGCTAGTGTTCACTGCTAGTGTTAGCTGCTAGTGTTCGCTGCTAGTGTTAGCTGCTAGTGCTAGCTGCTAGTGCTAGCTGCTAGTGCTAGCTGCTAGTGTTAGCTGCTAGTGTTCGCTGCTAGTGTTTGCTGCTAGTGTTCGCTGCTAGTGTTAGCTGCTAGTGCTAGCTGCTAGTGTTAGCTGCTAGTGTTAGCTGCTAGTGTTAGCTGCTAGTGCTAGCTGCTAGTGTTAGCTGCTAGTGTTAGCTGCTAGTGTTAGCTGCTAGTGCTAGCTGCTAGTGTTAGCTGCTAGTGTTAGCTGCTGCCAGAGTGTCAGCGTCTCAGCAGGAACAATGCAGCCAGTGTCTGAGTGTCTGCTCCGTTGCATTGAGCCGTCTGCTGCCAAACTGCTGCTGCAGCACTGAACACATGGAGCTTCAGAGCAGGAGGGAGGGATGGAGGGAGTCAGAGGGAGTCAGAGGGAGATAAAGACTGGAGGAGGGTTCATTATTCACTGGATAAGAAGGAGGAGGGCTAGCTAGCATCACTGCTACATGCTAACAACAATCACTGCTGCTGGGAGAACTTAGAAAACTAAAACAGACTGAATGAATCCCCATCAGCCAGAAAACAGCCTGATGTCCAACTCTCCAACGGTCCCTGAACGTCTCATCTGCAGGGCCGGGTCCAGTCAGCAAACCCTGAACTCATCGTCTCTTCATTCTACATGTGTCGTTTAAAGATTCACCAGAAGTAAACGTGAGAGAAAAAAAGATCCTCAGAGACGCCTGACTGAGGACAAACACAGCAAACCTCCACAGGTAGAGACACAGGGAGGAGGAGCATGTTGACCACCTGAGCAGGTAAATCACCTCCAGGGTTTCTCTTTACATTCAGTTCATATATAAATATGTTTGTCTGAGCTGCAGCCAAAGAGTAGAGATCAGAACGCAGTATAACATGTAGTATAACATGAAGTAATACTGTGTATATTATGGATGTTAATGTAGAACTCTGCTGTTTCCTCTCTGAGCTTTAAAGATGCTCAAACAAACAAACAAACAAACCAACAAACACCAGCAGCCTTCTGGTTTTTCCCAGCATGCTCTCTGTTCAGGAGCTCTGCTGCATCCTGACGACCTTCACAAACAATCAGCCTGAAGCAGAGAAACCCTGGACCTGGTCTGAAGGACTGAACCAGCAGACAGGAAGCAGGAGGAAGTGACATCATCAGCAGGTCACAGAGGAGATCTACCAGCAGAGTGAACACCTGAGTCGACACACGAGGCCGTCATTCAGATACAGAGAAACAAACGGAGAGCTTCACACACTCTGTAGCTTTCACATTGTCCTCATTCTATTCTCCCCAACAGAACTGTAGATTCACAAAATATATATAATAAAACATGTTCACATTACAACATTATTTTAAAAATATAAATTTAAATCTATCTTTTACAGCGTGTGTCTATAAAATTATAATGTTTTGACTGTATTTACATCAGATAAAAAAATAAATCCTTTATTTTACAGGAATACGTGTCATTTCTTATATTTATTTTTTATTTCTTGTATTTATTTTTTTGTATTTATATTTATTTTTAATTTCCATATTTGCTTTTTATATTTATTTCTTATATTTATTTTAGATTTTTTTATATGTATTTTTATATTTATTTCTTATATTTATTTTTTCTTCTTATATTATTTTTTTCGATTTATTTTTCTATTTATTTTTAATTTTCATTACTATTTATATTTATTTCTTATATTTATTTTTGATTTTTTAATATTTATTTTTATATATATTTCTTATATTTATTTTTTATTTCTTTATATAATTTATTTTTTATTTCTTACATTTATTTTTTATATTATTTTTTAATTTATTTTTATTTTTTACCTTATTTTATTTTTTTTACATTTATCTTTTATTTTTTATATATTTTTTATATATTTATTGTTAATTTTTAAAATGTATTTATTTATTTTATTTTTTCTGTATTTTTTTTGCTCCCCGTTTTTAATGGACTATTTTTTCAGCGCTGTTCCGTCTGTCTGGTATAAACGTGTAGAAGCTGATATTCCCTTTGTTCTCTTCATCCACGTCTAATTCTACCATCAGCTCTGTCTGCCAGCAGAGCTTCGTCTCCTCCTCCTCCTCAGCAGATAATCTGAGCTCCTGGCAGCAGAGTGGAGCCTCTTTCTCCTCGGATGTAAAGCCTCCATGAGACCAGCGGAGCCCCACATGTTCTGTGTGTTCAGCTCATTAACATTCTGCTCAGGTTCTGGTTCTGCTGGTTCCCACGCCCCACCCAGCCTCCACATCCACACACAGAGAACAGAGGAAACATAAAGGTTCTTACCTGATGGAGGATCGATGAGAGGACGGGGCAGGAACAGGAAACAGGAAACCGGAAACAGAGAAGAGAGAAAGTCTGATTAGCTGAAGCTCTTTAACCTTCTACTCAGTTAATCAGCTGATCGTGTTCCACTCAAACAGGCTGATGCTCAACTAATCCAGAGTCACACTGAATGAAACTACGAGGACAACCCTCCGAGGATCTCCACAGACAGGAAACACAGGGGTCAAACAACATCGTTTCTACTGCCAGAACATGGAAAACACATGTTTTAATGTCACTGTACATCAGAAGTTTAAATTCACGGCTGTTTCTGACTGTTTTAGGTCCATTTCTTCAACTTATGTCTCACTTTCTATTGCATCTGTGTCGTTTTCTCTTGTTGTTTTGTGGTGGCTGATTGGGTTGTGAAGCCAACATGTAACTGGTGCGTCGCCGGTTCGAGTCCCCGGACTGGTAAAAGATTGAGGAGGGAAAGTGAGAGTGACACTGGTTCCAGTCAGACCACTGTGGGCCCTTGAGCAAGACCCTGAACCCCTGACTGCTCCTAGCATGTAGAGTTAACTATGAACAGGACGGGTCAGATGCAGAGATTATTATTATTACTCTCTAAACATTCAGACTACATGCTGACGTGCAGGTCTACATGTTGGTGTTGTCATATGTGCAGGTCTACATGTTGGTGTCGTCATACGTGCAGGTCTAAATGTTGGTGTTGTTATAGGTGGAGGTCTACATGTTGGTGTTGTCATACATACAAGTCTACATGTTGGTGTCGTCATATGTGTAGGTCTATATGGTGGGGTCGTCATACGTGCAGGTCTGCATGTTGGTGTTGTCATATGTGTAGGTCTACATGTTGGTGTCGTCATATGTGTAGGTCTACATGTTGGGGTCGTCATACGTGCAGGTCTGCATGTTGGTGTTGTCATACGTAAAGGTGTTGTTATATGTGGATGTCTACATGTTGGTGTTGTTATATGTGGAGGTCTACATGTTGGTGTTGTTATATGTGGAGGTCTACATGTTGGTTTCGTCATACGTGAAGGTGTTGTTATATGTGGATGTCTACATGTTGGTGTTGTTATATGTGGAGGTCTACATGTTGGTGTTGTCATACATACAAGTCTACATGTTGGTGTCGTCATACGTGAAGGTGTTGTTATATGTGGATGTCTACATGTTGGTGTTGTTATATGTGGAGGTCTACATGTTGGTGTTGTCATACATACAAGTCTACATGTTGGTGTCGTCATACGTGCAGGTCTACATGTTGGTGTTGTCATACGTGCAGGTCTACATGTTGGTTTCGTCATACGTACAAGTCTACATGTTGGTGTCGTCATATGTGTAGGTCTACATGTTGGGGTCGTCATACGTGCAGGTCTGCATGTTGGTGTTGTCATACGTGCAGGTGTTGTCATACATGTAGGTCTAAATGTTGGTGTTGTCATACATGCAGGTCTAAATGTTGGTGTTGTCATACATGCAGGTCTACATGTTGGTTTCGTCGTACGTACAAGTCTACATGTTGGTGTTGTCATACATGTAGGTCTACATGTTGGTGTTGTTATAGGTGGAGGTCTACATGTTGGTGTTGTCATACATGTAGGTCTACATGTTGGTGTTGTCATACGTGCAGGTCTACATGTTGGTGTCGTCATATGTGCAGGCCTACATGTTAGTGTTGTCATACGTGCAGGTCTACATGTTGGTGTCGTCATACGTGCAGGTCTACATGTTGGTGTCGTCATACGTGCAGGTCTACATGTTGGTTTCGTCGTACGTACAAGTCTACATGTTGGTGTTGTCATACATGTAGGTCTACATGTTGGTGTTGTTATAGGTGGAGGTCTACATGTTGGTGTTGTCATACATGTAGGTCTACATGTTGGTGTTGTCATACGTGCAGGTCTACATGTTGGTGTCGTCATATGTGCAGGCCTACATGTTAGTGTTGTCATACGTGCAGGTCTACATGTTGGTGTCGTCATACGTGCAGGTCTACATGTTGGTGTCGTCATACGTGCAGGGCTCTGAGCTGCTGCTGTGTTCCTGATAGGCTGCAGCCAACAGACCAGACTGTGATGTGAGACAAACAAAGGGCCGAGGCCGGGCTGAGAGGCTGAGGGTTGCTCAGCGATCACGGAGGTTCCCACCAGTCTTAGTCGGAGCTGTCAGGTCCGGGCACGGCGCCCCCCCTCAGGTGTTTTGACATTTTAAGTGAATTTAAGCGCTTCAGCTGCAGCCGTCTCCATGCCGACAGCAGCACTGGCAGCCTGACATTTTGTCTTCTTCTTGGCATGAAGCGTGTGAGCCGCTTCCTTCCTCCCACCGCCTGCTGCACACAGTGGAACACACAGACCTGAAGGCTCAGGTGGAAAAGCTGCGGGGGTGCAGGAGGCTCTCAGGCCCGGCTGGAATTCATTACTGCACTGAAACATGCAGCAGATAGCAGCCGGGATCAGACTCAGATCACCAGATGACTTCACACAGCAGCTGCATGAAGGGCTCAGTAGAGTCCTGCTCTGGGACGGACCGTGTGAATCTGTTGTAGTGGTTCAGCAGCAGGAGTCCCTCTGGATTCAGACTCTGGACCAGCTTTAAGATCTACAGTGTCTTTTGTTGTTACACACTCAGGTTCTGTTGCTCACTGAGTGTCGCTGCTGAAGCCACAATCAGACGTCTTCCCTCATTCAAAGGTCTAGAAGCTGCATGTTTGCATGTCTCTGTCTCATTCTAAGGAGCTGGTTCGTTTATTTTAACGCCGCGTAGGTTCTGGTTTCACTTCTGGTGAACTTTATTCACTATTGAACGCCTTAAAGCCCAAAACCCACCAGCAGGTTTGAAAAGCAGGTTTAGTCTAAATCAGCAGTCTGCAACATTTTTAGCACCACGGACCCGAAGAAAACTGTCAGGCTTGAAACCGGGGGCTGACAAAAAGCATCCCCACATGATGCTGCCACCACCGTGCTTCACACCATGATGCTGCCACCACCATGCTTCACGTCATGATGCTGCCACCACCATGCTTCACGTCATGATGCTGCCACCACCATGCTTCACACCATGATGCTGCCACCACCATGCTTCACAACATGATGCTGCCACCACCGTGCTTCACGCCATGATGCTGCCACCACCATGCTTCACATCATGATGCTGCCACCACCATGCTTCACATCATGATGCTGCCACCACCGTGCTTCACGTCATGATGCTGCCACTAGCATGCTTCAATCCATCAGACCGGTCATCGTGTTCGAAAATTGTCCTGCTTGAAACCGGTCTGTGGTGCAAAAAAGGTCGCAACTTTTTTTTTATTTAACTTGTTTTTATTAATAAAAAAGTGTCCTAAATGAATAAAATGACTTTTTATTGCTAAATGTTTATTTACTTTTTTCAGTCTCTCCCTCTTTTCTAAGAAGCTCTCCAGACACGTTTGTGTTTTATTTATTTTGGCGGGAAACACGATCTAGTCATTTTTCAAAATAAAACGAAACGTTTTTATTCTTTCTGTCTCCCAGTACCGGTCCGAGGCCCAGTGGACGGACACCACTGGCCTAAATAAACATGACACCATACATCAGTCAGAAACTGTAAACACATACAGAACACTCAGATTTCCACCTTTTATGAGGCCTTGAACTACTCACATGTAAAATCACTCCACATTCTACATGTCTCCTTTAAAACTGAACACAGTAAAGCTTCATCATCCTCACATCAGAGCATCAAACAGGAGGAACGTTCGGTCTGAGCAGGTCGGTTCAGCAGCATCGTGATACTGAAGTGAACAGACAGAAGGTAGATAGACATCATGGAGATCCATGACTGAACCACCTGAAGGTCTGAACAGCAGCAGATGAAACCTTCTTCTAAACTCTGCAGCTTCATGTTGTGTGTTTAGTGGTTGTTGGTTAACGAGCTGCTCATTAACCTCCTGTTAGGTTCCTGCTCAGGGTCACATCTAAACGCTGAACCAACAGCAGCAGAGGTTTTCAGGTTGTTTCCCGTCACCTCCTCTGAGCGGAGGAGTTTGAAACCACAGCGGTGAGATACTGTAGCTCTGTGGGGAAGTCAGACTCACCACAACCAGCTGCTTCCTGCTGCACAGACTGAACCTGATCAACAGAGCGACTGAAGGAGGAAGCGCTCGTCGACCTCAGCTCAGGAGGTTCTGTTTGAATCTCAGGAGGCTCTACGGTCAAACATCAGGAAGACAGACGACCGGACGGCAGCCTGGTTCAAACACAGGGTCGGAACAGAATCCACGTGTCGCACCAGATGCAGCAGTTCAAACCTCATTAGAGTCAGAGAGTGAATCTGAAACCAACAGCTCAGTAGTTTCTGGTAGAAACTGAACCCAGATCAGCACAAAAAGAAGCAAATGCACTACAGAAAGACATAAAATCACCACAATGAGAGGTGGAATGAATGGAAAAAGGTTAGAAATCACTACTAAAACATGCAAAATCACTACAGAGGGACACAAAATCACCAGAAAACGATGCAAAATCACAACAATAACACAAATTTACCACAAACACATGCAAAAATCACAACAAAGACACACAAAATCACCAGGAAAGATGCTAAATTACTACAGAAAGACATAAACCACCACAATGAGAGGTGAAATGACTGTAAAATGATTAGAAATCGATACAAAATCACTACAGAGGGGCACAAAATCACCAGAAAACGATGCTAAATCACAACAATAACACAAGACTACGACAAAGAGAGGTGAAATTACCACAACAGCATGTATGATCACCATGAAAAAGATGGAAAATCACAGCAAAAACGCGGAAAACCACGACTAAAACGTGTAAAAATTGCTACAGGGCGACTCAAAATCACCACAGAAAGTATCAAATGCGCTACAGAAAGACATAAAATCACCACAACGAGAGGTGGAATGACTGGAAGAAGATTACAAAATCACTACTAAAACACGCAAAATCACTACAGAGGGACACAAAATCACCAGAAAACGATGCCACACTACTACAGAAAGACATGAACCATCAGAAAACAATGCAAAAATCACAATAATAACACAAATTTACCACAAACACATGCAAAAATCACAACAAAAACACTCAAAATCACGAGAGAAGACATAAACCACCACAAAAAGATGCAAAATCACATCAAAAAATGACAAGATTTCTCCAGAATAAACCAAAATTTTTTCAAAATGACATAAAATTGGTGCAATGACTCAAAAATTTCCTCAAGTTACATAAAATTTGACCAAAATTTTTAAAAACTTGTCAAAACTCACTGAAAAAATCTTCCAGAGTCACATGAAAATGGTCCAAATAATTCAAAAGTGATAGAAGAACATCCTCTATATAACTAAACCAGGTGTAGTGTTCAGACCGTGACACCTGGATGGATGTAGAACTGATCTGCTTTCAGTTTCTACCAGAACTAAAGTGTGTTTTCCAACAAAAAGTGGACAAATTGCATGAAAGCTGTTTAAATTTACACGAAAATCATCCCAGATTTCTCAATATTTGTCAAAAATGGTTAAAAAAAACTGGTCAAAATGACAAAAGACGTCCAGAAAGACATAAAATTGCCTCAAATGTCTTAAAATTTGTCCAAATAAATGTCAAAAACCTTTAAAACGACTCAGAAATATTCATAAATTGTTCAAAAGGAGCTGAAATTTCATCCAAAATGACTCTAAAACTGTCCGAAGTTGGTCTAATTTTGATAATCTTCAGATTGTAACTCCTAAATGGATGTAAAACTACATGTCATGTGTCTGTCTGCTGGACTCATGAAGTTCTGATCAATGTGGACCCCCCTCTATGGACTTCAAGGGCCTGGGAGTCTGGTTAGAGAAGCTACAACAGCTAACAGTAATGAATCCTAGCTGATAGCCTTCCTTCTGCTGCTCTTAGTTAAACCCATCCAGGTCAACAACAGAGAGTCGCTCTGCTGTGTGTCGACTTGTGTGTGTCTCTGTGATGCCTTCAAGGACCGGCAGCCACAGAAAGGCCTTAAAAACTCAACAGAAACTTTTCAGCGCAACAAAGAAACACTCGGACGGCAGATTAGCATCAGAAAGGGGCTCTGTCTGGAGAGAGGCCGTCTGAATGAAAGCACACGGAGCCGGAGCTTTTCAAATGAACATCCAGTCTGGCACTTCATTACCGCCGACTCTACATGCGACTGTGTGAGAACTTGGCAGCAGCGGCCGACGTTAATCATGCCACAGTCCAGTGTTTGTCTCAACACACATCCCCACCAGGCCTCAAGTGTTTCTGTGGAACACAATAGACAGGAAGTGGTGTCGGGCACTTCCTGCGGTTTATCCAATCACACACTTCCTCTGCACTTCATTCTGGGTGTGTGTGTGTTAGCGTGTCTGGGTGTGTGTGTTTGTGTTGTCGGCTTCCTGCGGAGGTCAGTTAGTGAGTTCCACTGAGAGATGGGGAGTTACTATAAAAACATCAAACGGCAGCAGATAAACAGGAACGTCGCCGGAGAGAACCAGGAAGTAAACACTCCACAGAGTTATTCTGCCTCTAGTCTCCCACTGCCAACACATTCTGTAGTGTAGAATGGTCTCACTGCTCCTCACTATCATTCTATAGTAATGTAGTATAGAATGGTCTGACTGCTCCTCACTATCACTCTATAGTAATGTAGTGTGGAATGGTCTGACTGCTCCTCACTATCATTCTATAGTAATGTAGTATAGAATGGTCTGACTGCTCCTCACTATTATTCTATAGTAATGTGGTGTAGAATGGTCTGACTGCTCTTCATTATCATTCTGTAGTAATGTAATGTAGAGTGGTCTGAATGCTCCTCACTATCGTTCTGTAATACTGTAGTCTAGAAAGGTTTGACTGCTCCTCACTATCATTCTGTAGTAATGTAGTGTAGAATGGTCTGAATGCTCCTCACTATCATTCTGTAATACTGTAGTCTAGAAAGGTTTGACTGCTCCTCACTATCATTCTGTAATAATGTAGTCTAGAATGGTCTGACTGCTCCTCACTATCATTCTGTAGTAATGTAGTCTAGAATGGTCTGACTGCTCCTCACTATCATTCTGTAGTAATGTAGTGTAGAATGGTCTGACTGCTCCTCACTATCATTCTATAGCCATGTAGTGTAGAATGGTCTGACGGCTCCTCACTATAATTCTGTAATAACGTAGTGTAGAATGGTCTGACTGCTCCTCACTATCGTTCTGCTATAGTGGGAAAAGCTTATTTTGTTCTTTCAAAGCGATCCCAGTGGTTGTGGGCGGGGCTAAGGACAGCATGCTAACACTGTGACTCTCAAACAGCGACGGAGGGAAACTTGTTTTGGTGAAACAGTTTTAAACATTTCATCATGACAGCAGCTGACGCCCCTCAAGAGAAGACAAACAAAACAAAACCAGACGACTCTGATCAGCGTTAGCGATAGCATTAAACGGCGTTGCCTGCTGATGCTTCTGCTAAATGTGCTAGCGGTATGTTGCAGAGCTAATGCCACAGATCAGTGCACATGAAGACGCTAATCGAACCTCCATGGGGAGACCTGAGGAGAAGCTAACTGCAGCTCTGAACAGGTTGCTGCTCAGAGGAGGAGGTTGTTCCCCGTAGAGACACAGGAAGGAGAGGAAAAAGCTGAAGGACAGTTGATGCTTGATCCTTCATCCACAGAAATCCACGTTCAGGAACAAATCGGTGAACACGGGAACTCCACACACTAAGAGGAGGTCAACCACACATGTGCAACGAAAACAGGAGGGCCCAAAACAAACACCTGTTTAGAGGAGAAACCATCACCCACAGCAGGGGATCCATCATTAACAGACTGTAGCTGCAGCAGCCACAGCAGGACTCTGGAGGAGCTCTGAGTGTTTTGCTGTGGATGGAGCCCGAACTCAGCTGGAGGCCCTAACATCTCCAGATATCCTGCGCTGAGTAAACACACTGTTAGAGTAACGACCGCAGTGACCACATCAGCGTGGCACGGCAGGACGAACAGAGCCGTGACCCGGATTTAACCTGCAGCCTCCACCTGCAGAGTCGGACTGAACCACCTGGAGAGTCGGACTGAACCACCTGGAGAGTCGGACTGAACCACCTGGAGAGTCGGACTGAACCACCTGGAGAGTCGGACTGAACCACCTGAGCAGTGGAACGTACCATCATCATCACCTGACGCTGTTTAACCGTCAAACACTGAGGAGCTGTCTGAGCATTAAGCTGCTGGAGGTGACCTGACCTGGATACGAGCAGCAGGTGAGCAAATAAATAAGGCAACCAGATGCTGTGTGTGTGTGTGTGTGCGTGTGTGTGCGTGTGTGTACTTGTGTTTGTGTTTATGTGTGTGATTATCGATGCAGACATTTCCTATGCATCAGTGAGTGGGAGTGTGTTTGCAGGTCACCATCGACGTGAACATCAGGTACAGCTGCTGCAGTGTGGAGGTGTGTGTTGGTGTGTAACGTCTCCGCCCACACACACACTGGTGTTGTGTGTCTGTCAGCTGTGTGTGTGTGTGTGTGTGTGTGTGTGTGCAGCTACCTCGGGGCTGCAGGGCTGATATTAATGAAGCATTTCTCTCAGCGGAGCTCCGTCAGAACAACGAGCCCCCGACGTGATTAATAACCGGCTGACTCCCTCCCCAGTGAGTGTGTGTTTATCACGGTGTGTGTTTTTATGAGTGTGTGTGTTTATGAGTGTGTGTGTGAGCAGCCTATGATGCAGTAGTGTGTGTGTGTTTTAGGTTCCTGTTAGCAGCCTTCTGATGCATTGATCTCCCTGATATTTGAGCCTATTGATCAGCGCGTCGGTGTGTCTGCAGAGCCTGAACCCGACCAGCCGTTTGGTTTTTGTGCTTCGGGTCTCTTCGTGGATTTTTGCAGGATGCATTTTTAGACATGTGGCTTTTCCTTCAGGGAGGAGCCGGTCTTCGTTTCATCTCCATCCTACCTGAGCTCCGGCTCTCTGCCAGCTCTGATCCCAGCGTCCTCCACCGGCTCTCCTAACGTTTACAACTGGGAGCGTTTTCATGCAGATAGAATGATGCCAGATGAAGACAAAGAGCTGCTGCTGGATCTGCAGCCAGAAACTGGGTCTGAGATCAGGAGATTTATTTATCTGATGTTTGACTTTAACTGGTTTAAAATGGTTCTGGAGGGTAGCTGATGAGAAATATGGTCTCCTCTGTTAATCTAATAATCTGTGTTGATAAAATTCACTCATTAGTGAAAACTGACACTTATAATAAAGGTCAAAGACATGAGCCTGATCAATAGTCCAGAAGTCAATCCACTGCTCCCCAATATCATTCTATAATAATGTAGAATGGTCTGAATGCTCCTCACTATCATTCTATAGTGTAGAATGGTCTGATTACTCCTCATTATCATTCTGTAATACTGTAGTGTAGAATGGTCTGACTGTTCCTCACTATCATCCTATTGTAATATAGTGTAGAATAGTCTGACTGCTCCTCACTATTATTCCATAGTAATGTGGTGTAGAATGGTCTGACTGCTCCTCACTGTCATTCTATAATACTGTAGTGTAGAATGATCTGTCTGCTCCTCACTACCATTTTATATTAATGTGGTGTAGAATGGTCTGACTGCTCCTCACTGTCATTCTATAGTAATGTAGTGTAGAATGCTCTGTCTGCTCCTCACTACCATTCTATATTAATGTGGTGTAGAATAGTCTGACTGCTCCTCACTACCATTTTATATTAATGTGGTGTAGAATGGTCTTACTGCTCCTCACTATCATTCTATAGTAATGTAGTGTAGAATGGTCTGACTGCTCCTCACTGTCATTCTATAGTAATGTGGTGTAGAACGGTCTGACTGAGGCTGACTATCATTCTATAGTGTAGAATGGTCTCACTGCTTCTCACTATCATTTTGTAATACTGTAGTGTAGAACGGTCTGACTACTCCTCACTATCATTCTATAGTGTAGAATGGTCTCGCTGCTCCTCACTATCATTTTGTAATACTGTAGATAGATAGATAGATAGATACTTTATTCATCTCAAAGAGAAATTCACAGTTCCAGCAGCTTGCAGTATAAAGAATAGTAATAATAATAAAAGTACAAATAATATAAGTAGTAGAATTAGAATAATGGTAATAAAATAAAAATATAAGCTAGAGAGCCATGCGTTGAGTGGTATTAAGAGTCACATCACAGTCTGTAAATATAAATGTGTGTGCGCATGTGGTAAAGTGCATGAGTGCTTGTGTGCGTGTGTGTGTGAGAATGTGTGCGTGTGTGTCTGTGCCTCAGTGCTTGTGTGAGTGTGCAACAAGTCCAGGGTTTATTGTCTTTCTATTGTCTCCCCCGAGAAGTGTTGAAGAGCCGCATGGCGTGAGGTAGGAATGATTTCCTCAGTCTATCAGTGGAGCAGGGCAGTGACAGCAGTCTGTCACTGAAGCTGCTCCTCTGTCTGGAGATGGTGTTGTGCAGTGGATGCTGTGGATTGTCTATGATGGACAGGAGCCTGTTCAATGTCCGTCGCTCTGCCACAGATGTTAGGCTGTCCAGCTCTGAGCCAACTACAGAGCCTGCCTTCCTCACCAGTTTGTCCAGGCGTGCGGCGTCCCTCTTCTTGAGGCTGCCCCCCCAACACACCACAGCATACAGGAGGGCGCTCGCTACCACAGACTGGTAGAAAATCTGTAGCAGCTTCTTACAGACTTTGAAGGACGCCAGCCGTCTGAGGAAGTACAGACGGCTCTGTCCTTTCTTGCACAGGGCATCCGTGTTGGCAGTCCAATCCAGTTTGTCATCCAGCTGCACTCCCAGGTATTTGTAGGTGTGTACCACCTCCACACATTCTCCCCTAATCTGAACGGGTTCAGGCCGTGTCCCGATTCTCCTAAAGTCTATCACCATCTCCTTGGTCTTGCTGGAGTTGATGAGCAGGTGGTTGGAGTCACACCATGCGATGAAGTCCTGGATCAGTTCTCTGTACTCACCCTCCTGCCCACCCCTAACACATCCAACGATCGCCGTGTCATCCGCGAACTTCTGTACATGGCAAAGCTCCGAATTGTACTGGAAGTCAGACGTGTATAGGGTGAACAGGACCGGAGAGAGCACAGTACCCTGCGGTGCTCCAGTGCTGCTGACCACAGTGTTGGACCTGCAGTCCCCCAGTCGTACATACTGAGGTCTGTGTGTCAGGTAGTCGGTGATCCATGCCACCAGGTGTGATTCTACCCCCATCTCTGACAGTTTGTCTCTAAGGAGCAGAGGCTGGATGGTGTTAAAGGCGCTGGAGAAGTCCAAGAAAGTAATCCTCACAGCACCCCTGCCTCTGTCCAGGTGAGAGAGAGATCTGTGGAGCAAGAAGGTGATTGCATCCTCTACTCCCACCTTTTCCCTGTAGGCAAACTGCAGAGGGTCCATAGCATGTTGAGTCTGTGGCCTCAGGTGATGGAGCAGCAGCCTTTCCATGGTCTTCATCACATGTGACGTCAGGGCAACCGGCCTGAAGTCGTTCAGCTCCCCAGGATGTGGTTTCTTCGGGACTGGAATGATGCAGGATGTCTTCCATGACTGAGGAACCCTCCCCTGTCCCAGACTCAGGTTGTAGATGCGCTGTAGAGGGTGACCCAGCTCCCGCGCACAGGCCTTCAGTAGTCTGGGGGATACCCCATCTGGACCTGCAGCTTTGCTGGGGCGCAGCCTCCTCAGCTCTCCATATACCTGAGCTGCTGTGATCGTGGGTGGTGCGGTGGGGGTAGGGGGGGTGTCCTCTTCTGTGCTGGTGATGGCTTGTGGAGGTGGGTGGGTGGGGATTGCTGCACTTCTAGGTGTGAATGGGATGGGCTGATCAAACCTGTTAAAAAACTGGTTCAGCTGGTTTGCCTTTCCCACCTCCCCCTCAATGGGGGGCCTCCTCTTTGATGTGCAGCCGGTGATGGTCCTCATCCCCTCCCACACCTCCCTCATGCTGTTGTTCTGCATTCTTTGCTCAAGTCTCCTTCCATACTTCTCCTTCGCCACCCTGAGCTGGACTCTGAGCTCTTTCTGTACCCGCTTGAGCTCCTGGGTGTCACCATCTTTAAAGGCCTTCTTCTTCTGGTTCAGAAGGCCTTTGATGTCACTGGTGATCCAGGGCTTGTTGTTTGCAAAGCAGCGTACAGTTCTTACTGGAACAACAGCATCCATACAGAAATTTATATATTCCGTAGTGCAGTCAACCATCTCCTCCATGTTCTGAGACTCCTGCAGTGCATCCCAGTCCGTGGTTTCGAAGCAGTCTTGTAAAGCCTGCTCAGCTTCGAGAGACCACTTCCTGAACGAACGCGTGGATGTTGGTTGTCTCCTCACTCTTGGTGTGTAGTGAGGTTTGAGCAGTACCAGGTTGTGATCTGCTTTCCCCAGTGCAGGCAGGGGGGTGGCACTGTATGCGTCCTTGACATTTGCATACATCAGGTCTAAAGTCTTATTCCCCCTGGTGATACAGTCCACATACTGGTAGAAAGCAGTTAGGTTATTGTTCAGAGTGACGTGATTAAAGTCCCCAGAGATTAGCACAAGAGCCTCAGGATGCTGTGTTTGTAGTTTGGCTGCCGCGCTTTGGATGACGTCACCCGCAGCCTCTGCATCGGCGCGCGGGGGAATGTAAACAATGAGAACAATGGTGTGGCTGAACTCTCTGGGCAAGTAGTAGGGACGTAAACTCACTGCCAAAAGTTCGATGTCCCTGCTGCATGTGGAGATCTTGATGTTCACATGTCCAGGATTACACCACCGTTTGTTCACATAAAGCGCGAGTCCCCCTCCTTTGCGCTTTCCACAGGCTCTTGCTTCTCTGTCCGCTCTGACTGTGCTGAAGTTCGGTAGCTCCACGTTAGCATCTGGGATGCTAGCTGTTAGCCACGTTTCAGTGAAGCACAGTAAACTGCACTCCCTGAAGGTCTTTACATTCTTCATCAGCGCAGCCAGTTCGTCGATCTTATTCGGTAGTGAGTTCACGTTCCCCATGATCATCGACGGTACCGGAGGCTTGAATCTCCACTTCTTTGCTAGCCGTCTAGCTTTTAGCATAGCGCCGGCTCTGCAGCCCCGGTATGGCTTCCTTACGTCGCCAGGCAACCACGGAATCACACCAAAGCGGGACTTTGCTCTCATAGCGTGCAAAAAGTTCCTCGTGTATACGAGTCTCCCTGTAGAGGGGTCCTTATCCATAGGATAAAATAATAAGTTTTCCAGAGAAAACCGAGAGAAAAAAGTAAGAGAAAAAGTAGAAGAGGTACGTGAACGCACGGAGCTGCTAGAGAGGCTGCCACCCGCGTCGGCGCCGGAAGTAGAATCAAGTGTAGTGTGGAATGGTCTGACTGTTCCTCACTATCATTCTATAGTAATGTAGTGTAGAATGGTCTGACTGTTCCTCACTATCATTCTATAGTAATGTAGTGTAGAATGGTCTGACTGCTCCTCACTATCATTCTATAGTGTAGAATGGTCTGACTGCTCCTCAGTACCATTCTATAGTTATGTGGTGTAGAAAGGTCTGACTGCTCCTCACTATCATTCTATAGTGTAGAATGGTCTGACTGCTCCTCATTATCATTCTATAGTGTAGAATGGTCTCACTGCTCCTCACTATCATTTTGTAATACTGTAGTGTGGAATGGTCTGACTGCTCCTCGCTATCATTCTATAGTTATGTGGTGTAGAATGGTCTGACTGCACTTCAAAATCTCACATTTAAGAATCTGAAAATAGAGAATTTTTGGTATTTTCTCTCAATAGTCCGGTCTTTCATCACCATGTGTGATGTTATTTATTACCAGTATTTCTATTCCAGCCTTACTTTTGTTTACTTATTGTATTTCAGTAATGTGTTGTTCTTCTGTCTCACTGCTTTTCTTCTGTTGTCATTTTGATTTTTCCGAACATCTGGCACAAGGATTTCCTTCATGATTAATAAAGTTTTATCTTACTTTTGCTTGAAATGCAAATAATTTAAAGTTAATATCTTAATTTGATATAAATGACCCCGATGGACCGTTAAGGATAATTCAGGGTAATGTGAACTGGGTGATTCATTACAGAACAAACAGCAGATCTGTCCTGATGGGCTCCAGCGCTTAGTCTCTCCGATGGAGTCCCATTACAGCAGCACTCTGGCCGTCTAATACGCTTCATATCGGGGTTGTGTTTCTCTACAGGACGCCGCAGCGCTCAGAGCTTCCGGCTGTAATGAGCCAAACGGTTTAATGCGACCACAGAACAATGACACGAAGCTAAACGCATCTATTTTACATGACAAGCGGAGATAAGGCGCCATGAGGTTTGTAAAACGTGTTTGTGCCTCCAGTAATGTGAGTAAAGTGAGGAGGCGGCTGCAGCTCTATCTCCGAGCTTCCTGCAGCTTCCTGCTTAGCGAGGCGCTCATCATCCATCTTCATTTCCCAAAGTGGCAGCAGGACGATGTTCAGGAAAGGTGAGTCCGTCTGCACGATGCTATAGAAATCCATTATAGAGCAACAGGACGACCTCCAGCAGAAACTCATTCAGGGGATGAGTTTCTAACAATTAGCAGCATTTTGATGGTTATCGTAGTAAAGTCTGCATCAGCTGATTTAACTATCTCTGTAGTTCTGATCACTTCACATTCAGCTGCAGGAAATTCTTGGAAATCCAGTTTTTAATTCCAACAAGGCAGAAAATAACGAGAGACATCCGAGGTACCGGACTTTAATGGGACGTAGAACAGGGTGTCGTCTGCATACAGGTTAACATCTTCTGTAATTTAAACTCAGGATCAGACTCAGACTCAGGATCAGGATCAGACTCAGACTCAGGATCAGACTCAGACTCAGACTCAGGATCAGACTCAGACTCAGACTCAGCATCAGACTCAGACTCAGGATAAGACTCAGGATCAGACTCAGAATCAGGATCAGACTCAGACGCAGACTCAGGATAAGACTCAGGATCAGACTCAGACTCAGGATCAGGATCAGAATCAGAATCAGACTCACTCAGACTCAGGATCAGACTCAGGATCAGACTCAGAATCAGGATAAGACTCAGGATCAGGATCAGACTCAGACTCAGGATCAGACTCAGACTCAGAATCAGGATAAGACTCAAGATCAGGATCAGACTCAGACTCAGGATCAGACTCAGACTCAGGATAAGACTCAGGATCAGACTCAGAATCAGGATAAGACTCAGGATCAGGATCAGACTCAGACTCAGGATCAGACTCAGACTCAGACTCAGACTCAGGATCAGGCTCAGGATCAGACTCAGGATCAGACTCAGACTCAGGATCAGATTAGGACGCAGACTCAGGATCAGACTCAGACTCAGCATCAGGATCAGACTCAGGATCAGACTCAGGATCAGGATCAGACTCACTCAGACTCAGGATTAGACTCAGGATCAGACTCAGACTCAGCATCAGGATCAGACTCAGGATCAGATAAGTGGATCCTCACAAACAGCAGCCTTCCACCACAGACCAAACAGAACTGATGACCCCTCTTTCCAGCCTCCGTCACTCATCAGCCAGCCTCATCCTCTGAGCTCCTCTGATTAATCAGGACTGGCCTCAACGATTATCACCTGCAGAATAACAATGAAGATCAGGGTTCCTGCTGTAGGTCACAGCAATCATCTGGAGGAGATGAATTAATGTGACTGTTCATATAAACTGTGAGCTGCTGACGTCGGACCTCAGATCAGCTCATCCAGAAGAACATCCGCTAATAGAGCAGAGAGCAGGACAGCAGGAGGAACATAAGGTCTGGTCATCAGACGCCTCGCAGCAGATCTCAGTCCCATCTCTGACGTCTACATGTTCCTGGATGAACCTGGAGGTCTGCTGCTGAAATATTTCCTCAATCATTTCATTTAAATTCAGGATACTTGAGGTCTAAAAGAAAGGATCCATCCTCCATGAAGGACCTAGGATCCCTAATCTGTCTCTATACCTACCAGTAGCAGTGATTCCTAACACGTCTCTGGGGGTCATCAGGTGGAAACCTCCTTTCAACGCTGTTTCTCCTACTTAGTCCCACGACACCTCCAGGAGGCCAGGAGGTGAACTCTGGGGTCCCAGAGTCACCCCCCCTAGTGCCAGTTCACACTGCTGCTACACAATCCAACCAGCACTGCCATGTTCAGCTGACCCAGGCCTGTTTAGGAGATGCTCCAGGTAGTGACCAGTGCAGATGCTACCATTTAGCTAACTGCCAAATGCTAATGCTAACTGCTAATTCAAACAGCACTGCCACATTCAGCTGACCCAGGCCCGTTTAGGAGATGCTCCAGGTAGTGACCAGTGCCGATAAAACCCAACACTCCACCAGGACCCAGACAGCCCTCCTATACAGGTATTATTTATATTTTTAGACTTTAATACTGTTTTTACTGTAAACACCAGCAGATGTTGCTCCTTATTCCTTCTGCTAACATGATGTGCAGGTTATTTCGTACATTAGTTTCCTTCCCGGTCTGATCTGCTGCTACGTGAGGCAGCAGATCAGACCAGCTGAGTCCAGCCTTCAGTCCCTGAATACATTAAATGTGTGATGACTGTTCTTCTTTGGATCCTATTTCAGGTCCGTCTCAACTAAAACCGGCTCCTCTCATCTCCTCACAGCTGATCTGAGGCTCAAACCAGAGAAAGACACTCTTTAATGTTTGTACTTTCACAGAGACGAAGCTTCACGGAGGCGTCTATCAGGATACAATCAGATCCTGGATCAGGAGGAGGGACTGAGTGCCGTCCACCAGTCTGCTCCACACCAGCACCTGGACCTGGACCTGGTTCTGGTTCTGGCTCAGCAGTTTGTGTGTTTTTATTGTGATGACTTATGTTAATCTGTCAGGATTTTGCATGTCTTTAAGATGATTTGTGTCGTTCTGCAGTAATTTGCTGGTGAATCTAACGGACCATGCTGGAGGTGAAGGACTACTTTACTGCGTCGGGTTACGGTTTGTCAGAGGTGGTGATGAGGCTCATGGAAGCAGGACTCTGGGTATTTAAAGACGGGCGGTGTGCTGATCTCTGGGAGCGGCTCCTCCGTCACATTCGGCCTCAGCAGGAATGCTGGAATGTCTTTTCCTGGACTCACCTCTGACCTCTGCTGCTGCAGGGGGCGGAGCTACAGCAGGCGGCCGCCACCTGCTGCCCTCTGAGCCAATGACCTTCCAGCACACCTCGCTAATACACACACTCCTACTACACAAACACATACTACACAAACACATACTACACTTCTACACAAACTCCTACTACACAAACCCACAATACACACTCCTACTACTACACATTCCTTCTACACCCTCCAACTACACAAACACATACTACACTTCTACACAAACACATACTACACTTCTACACAAACACATACTACACTTCTACACAAACACCTACTACACAAACACATAATACACACACTCCTTCTACAAACTCCTACTACACAAACCCACAATACACACTCCTACTACACACTCCTACTACTACACATTCCTTCTACACCCTCCAACTACACAACACCTTCTACACACTCCAACTACACAAACACATACTACACTTCTACACAAACACCTACTACACAAACACGTAATACACACACTCCTACTACTACACACTACTACTACACACTCCAACTACACAACACCTTCTACACACTCCAACTACACAAACACATTCTACACTTCTACACAAACACCTACTACACAAACACGTAATACACACACTCCTACTACACACTCCTACTACTACACACTACTACTACACACTCCAACTACACAACACCTTCTACACACTCCAACTACACAAACACATACTACACTTCTACACAAACACTTACTACACAAACACGAAATACACACACTCCTACTACACAAACAGCTACTACACACTCCTACAACACAAACACCTACTACACACTCCTACTACACAAACAGCTACTACACACTCCTACAACACAAACACCTACTACACACTCCTACTACACAAACAGCTACTACACAAACACCTACGACACACTCCTACTACACAAACACCTACTACACACACTCCTACTACACACTCCTACTACACAAACACCTACTACACAAACACCTACTACACACACTCCTACTACACAAACACCTACTACACAAACACCTACTACACACACTCCTACTACACACTCCAACTACACAAACACCTACTACACAAACACCTACTACACACACTCCTACTACACACACTCCTACTACACAAACACCTACTACACAAACACCTACTACACAAACACCTTCTACACACTCCTACTACACAAACACCTACTACACAAACACCTACTACACACTCTCCTACTACACACTCTCCTACTACACAAACACCTACTACACACACTCCTACTACACACACTCCTACTACACAAACACCTACTACACACACTCCTACTACACACACTCCTACTACACACACTCCTACTACACAAACACCTACTACACAAACACCTACTACACAAACACCTTCTACACACTCCTACTACACAAACACCTACTACACAAACACCTACTACACACTCTCCTACTACACACTCTCCTACTACACAAACACCTACTACACACTCTCCTACTACACACTCTCCTACTACACAAACACCTACTACACAAACACCTACTACACACTCTCCTACTACACACTCTCCTACTACACAAACACCTACTACACACACTCCTACTACACACACTCCTACTACACACACTCCTACTACACACACTCCTACTACACAAACACCTACTACACAAACACCTACTACACACTCTCCTACTACACACACTCCTACTACACAAACACCTACTACACACACTCCTACTACACAAACACCTACTACACAAACACCTACTACACAAACACCTACTACACAAACACCTACTACACAAACACCTACTACACAAACACCTACTACACAAACACCTACTACACTCTCCTACTACACTTCTACACACTCCTACTACACAAACAGCTACTACACACTCCTACTACACAAACACCTACTACTTAAACACCTACTACACAAACACGTAATCCACACACACCTACTACACACTGGTTTTGTGTATCTTTGTGTGTGTTTGTGTGTGTGTTTGTTCAGTTTGTGTCTACTGTGGTTGTTTCTTTCCGAGTCGGTTCGTCTGTTTCTGGTCACTTTGCGACACTCTGCTCGTTCTGTGTCACGTTGTGCGTCTGTCTGTGATCATTTTGCACCAATCTGTGGACGTTTTGAGCGTCTTTGTGTGTTTTTACGGCCACTTTGAGCCTCTGTGATCATTTCGAGGAACTTCTTGCGTCTATTTGTCGTCGTTTTCCGTCTCTTTGTGGAACTTCGCTCCTTCCCGTGGACGGTTCGTCCGTTTGCGGCTCCTCTTCGTGGCGACTCTGCTCCTTTTCATGGTCGGTTGTTCTCCTTGCTTTGCGTCTGAAGCTGAACTCGCTGTCTGTAAATCTGTGAGTGTTCTGGGACCAAACTGAGTCAGATCTGTTCGCTGAAGCCTGAAGGTGTCTGAGACGAGCAGGTCGGTGAGCGAACAGCAGGTTTAGTCTACAGTCAATCTTTATCCTGGTGTTTCAATCAGGTTGATTAGAGTCTTTAATCTGTCTGCTTCCTCCTCGGTTTTATTAACGTGACTTCATATTTCTTATGTCTCTGCTCTTTCATCCCATCGGTCCAGTCGGCCTGTATCTGACTGTGCCCTCCTGTGTTCAGTCCTCTACATGTGTGCTTGTCCTCCAGCCCGTGAACCGGCTCCGTGTAAACAGGCTGGAGGTAAACACGCCAGCTGAGGTCCGCCGAACACGTCAACACGCGACCAGCCGCCGCCGCCCGGCACACACCTGAGCGACCGGCTGCTTCCAGGGCTGAGGGCCTGGAGGACGGAGCTCCTTCCTCTGCTGGCTGCATCCCCCCTCCACCCCCTCCGTCCCCCTCCGTCCCCCTCAGACCTGGAAAACTCTGCATCATTACATCACCCAGCGCTAACCTCAGCCGCTCGGCCAGAACAGCCGGCGGTGCAGCGGGACGGGAACTTGGAAGGCTTTTTAAAAATAAACGTGGCCGCTAAAAGGCCGAGTGACTAATCGGCGTGGAGGGTGAAGCCGGCCGGCGTGACCGAAGGGAAAAAACAACAAGCTCTGGAGCCGCGCCGAGGAGGCCGCCTGAAGAGAGGCTTTATGCTGCAGAGATATGAGCTCAGAGAGGAAACACTCAGAAAACACAGCAGATGAACGGTGGAGGGAAGGACTGGAGAAAACCTCGAGTCCTTTACTGTTTCAGGTGTTTTAGAGCCGTCTGCATGTTTAGAGGTTAATCTAGTCTGGATCATACAGACTGAAAACACTTTATTATTCATAGTAAATGTCTGTAAATCACAGTTCAGACATTTTATAGGAAGAAAATGCTGTAATTTACATTAAAATAAGGAGAAAATCTGAGAAGAAGGGCGAAAAAAATACGTTAAAATCTGTGGAATACTGCAATATTTAAAAATGTAAAAGCACAGTGGAAAAATCAACACATCTGTAGAATAAAGATGTTTTATAGATGATTTAAATACAGTTAATTAGTATTATTATTGTTTTATTTTAATCACAACTTGTAGAAGAAGACATTTTTGATGAAGATGTTATTTAAAGTTTTGGCCTTTGTTAACATCCATCTGTAATTTAAGTTAAATTAAATCTGGTACATTCTGTAATTAATAATAATAATGAAGCTTTTTAGCTGATTTAAATACAGTTTAATAATAAATAGTGTCATTTTATAGTCACACATTGTAGAAAAACTATTTGCAGTTTGCAAATTTACAGAGGATTTTTTTAAGTTAACGTGTAAATTAATATTATTTTTCTAGTTATTATCTGTAATTTAACAAAACTGGTAAATTCTGTAATAATAATTCATATAAAATAATGTTTTTTTTTAAAGCTAATAGTAATTATTATTTTTTATTTTAGTCACATTATAGAAGATTAAATTATTATTTGTGGACGTTATTAAAGTTTCGACCTCCATCTTTGATAATTAATGTGTGAATTAACCTTTTTATTTCAGGATTTCACCAGTTATTATCTGTAATTTAACAAAACAAGGAAAATCTTTAATTTTTCTTGAAATAAATACAGTAAAAAATACTGAAGTTTTAAATTCAAACGTTGAAATAGATCCTTACTAATTAAAAACACAGACGTCAACATCTAAATTAATACAATTCATCCGTCTTCCATTTTTATAGACAGTAGCTGTATTTGAACTAACTAACAGTGAATTATTAAAACAAATAAAGGTCAAACTTTTATTTTCTGCAGTTAAAGGTCAGGTTGACTCCAGCGTCTATAAATACAGTTCATTACTGGAGTCTAGTCACAGAACCGAACCTCCTCCTCTACTGTAGTGCTATAATCAGCTGCACTGTAATGAACTGTTCTGGTGAATTACTACAGTACAGGAGGATAAATAAAGCAGGGGAGACCACAGCAGCTGGTTTACCGTCGCTCTGAGCATGACGAGTGTCTGAGAACAGAGACAGCAGTGAAGTACCTCTATACTGATATACATGTCAGAGAACAGTGAGGTCATTCAGAACCGCTACATGGGATATATATATATATACAAATGGGAGGAACAGGACAGCAGAGGCCAGCTGAGCGACGAGGAGGTGAAGCGAAAGAGGAATGCAGATGAAAATAGAGGAAGCGTGTGGAGAGCCGAGGGTAATCTGAGAACACGACGGCTCCCTTTGCCGGCTTTTCCACCGGAGCAGAGAAGCTGCTGGAGGACGTTCAGCCGTGAAGACCTGCATGAAGAACTCCGAAAAACACTGTAAATGGTAGCTTTACAATGTGTTTCTCATTCACACATTCACACTACAATGGCGACAGCAAGGCACTAATCTGCCATTGGGAGCAACTACAGGTTCAGTGTCTTGCCCAAGGACACTTCGGCATGCGGAGGGGCCGGGGATCGAACCGCCAACCTTGCGATCAGTGGACGACCTGAGCCACCGCCGCCCCAAACACTGTGTGTAAAGAGAAAAGAGGGAAAGTCTGGAGGGAAGGGAGGCTGAGCAGTTGCTGTGTGTAGTCAGTGGATTTACTGACGCTGATCAGGACCCAGCTCTAGATGACAGGAGGAGGTCTACAGGATGGTCTGACTCACCGGATGGAGGCTGCTCCACCAACCTCCCACTGCTGATTTAAATTCTGCTAACTGCATGTTACCCTTTTAAAATCCACTGCAGGAAACGACAGCAGCAACCTCCGATCAGCGACCCTGAACGTCTGAGGGACTCTGATGGTTTACTGGCAGATGATCCAGTTCCACCAAAGTAACTTCACCAATTTAAGGAAACACAGAAGCCGCATGCTTCTCTTAGCCCCACCCGAGATGATTGGATTGGTTTAAAGATGATGGAATGATGGTGAGGAGCATCAGACCATTCTGTGCTATAGAAGCAAAACTACCAACAGAATAACAGCAAAGAACCATGAATATAAAAAAGAATTCTACTGAAGGCAGGAAAAATTTAGGAATTTAGGAATAATAATTATTAAAATGAAAGCTACTGTAAAATATGTTGGCGAGCAGAGAGCATTGTGGGAGTTTAGCTAGCAACGGGCACCATGACAAAGACTTCTGGGGTAGTTAATGACCTCCGAGCAGAGCTAACGCATGTAGCCAGGCAGCTCATGTAGTGAACGTCACATGTCCTTGATTTAAATCAGCTGATTCCTCAACTTAATTAATGCAAACCATCGTTAATAAAATGTTTAAAACCTCCATCACTAGGGAGCAGCTAACAGTTGGTCATTGCTGATGCAGTTTGTAGCTCAAATCTCCATCTTGCCTGCGGGTTTAGCTAGCAGCGGGCACCATGACAAAGGCTTCTGTGGTGGCTCATGACCTCCGAACCAGCACTGATGTATGTGTGTCAAGGTGGAATTGAATAGAACAGTACTGGTTAGGTTTAAACAGAGCATTGTGGGAGTGTGGCTAGCAACGGGCACCATGACAAAGACCTCTGTGACTCTTAATGCCCTCCAACCGGCGCTTCTGTGTTAACGACAAACTGAAACCAACCAGGACAGAGAGCAAATCATGTCTCTGTTATCTAAAACCTCTGAAAGCTCCACTTGTGCCACTGATTACTGATTATTGATTGCTAAAGCTGGTGTTTGTTAAAAGGTTGCATCCTCACACACAACATGTTGACTCCAATCTAGGAAATCCAATCAGGACGTCTCCTCGGTCGGAGGGGTTTCACTAAAACAAACAGGTATAAATCTGCATCCTTCGTCCATCACTACAGTGTTTTCCAGAGCTCTGGTGATTCTGGTTGGAACAGAATAAAGCAGAGTGTTCAGAAACACTCAGCAGCATCTCTGTGGATAAACACAGGGCTTCCCTCATCGCCTGGATCCCATTTCTGCCGACGGAATGGAAACCGAGAGGAAGTCTCACAAACCGAGAGCGGGAGGAGAAAATTATAGATCTCCCGTCACCGTCTGCTGATGTCATGCAGCCGGCCGACCACACAGCATCAGCCGGGCCGGTCCAGCGCTCCCAGACACTGAGACATGGCTTCACAGCAGCAAAGAGAGGAAGCAAACAAGCCAAAAAAAATCCCTGAGCAGAGCCGGGCGGACGCTCCTGCTCTCTGGAGGGTTAAAACCTGGTCGGAAGCAGAGCTGCAGCTTCCCGGAGACGACGGTGTGGTCCTCAGGGGCTCCCAGCGCCGATCAAAGCCGAGCACAGCTCCTCTCTCTGAGGCTTTAAGTCCCGTTAAGCCCGACGGAGGCCCGACACAGGCTGCCGCAAATAAAGCTGCTGGATTAGACCGACAAAGACTGAGTCCCAGTTAGGGGGTCGGACCAGTCCCCGGAACAGCAGCTGGTTTAACCGTGGAGCTGCCTGACCAGTTCAAGGTCCAAGAACCAGGTCTGAGTCTAACCTCCACAGGTCGACTTTAGGGAGCGTTCTGGTCATGTATGTTCACATGTCAGTGAACGCTCTGGAAACACCGGCGGTTACCATGGTAACAGCATTGGTGGGTTAACACTGCAGAAAAACGAGACGTGTCAGAACGAGGGATCAGCTGATTGGTCGGGTGTTGATATTTAGAGCCGACGTACGTTAAATGTTCTCTGTCAACAGCAGGAAGCCTGTAAATTAGAACGAGACCATTAAAACGTCGTTAATGAACCAGACCTGTCATCACTGAACACGTTTAGGAGCAGAAGTGATTAAAGCAGAGCGTCGTCTTCTCCTCTGGTCACCGATCGATCGAGATCAATAACAGTTTGTCTCATCTCAGTCTCTTTTATTTCCCACTAGATCTTAAAGCTTTGTTAGTTGTTGTTTCCAGTTTCTGTCAACTTAGCTGTTAGCATAGCATTAGCCACAGTGGAAGCAGCTAACGTCCTGGTTTGTGTGTTAGAACAGAGTTAAAGTTAATGCGACTGCAGAAACATGCTACGCTGCTACAGCCAGTGTTAGCCGCAAGCTAAGAGGGACACCAACCCAGAGTTAGCCTAGCCTAGCCTAGCCTAGCCTAGCCTAGCAAGTCGGCAGAATGAGTTCCAGTTGCACCAACAGCAAGAGAGTTACTCAGCCGTTCTCAGTGTTTCAGATAAACTGGGAGGGCTGGTGGAAGACTGAGGAGTCATTTCCATTTTGGCTGCAAGCCTTCGATTGATCCAGGAGACGAAAATACCAACAGAAAGACTCCATTGTTTCTGACGAATCAATTAAACTGAATTTATTCCATGAAACCATCCCTACCCACGCTCCCATGAATCACGTCTGGGCTCCAGAACAACAACAAACGAGCAGTTAGCATCGAAGTTTTCAAGTTCTAATGAAGCATCAGCCAACAAACTACCGACCACCGGTTTGTCCGGGTGTGTTTAGGAAGGAGGGAACCTGAGCTTCATTATCTCAGCTTGAATCTAGTTTTAAATCAACATGTCTGAGAAGATTCTCAGTCACCCAGGTCATGGTCATCCTTTCAATCGTAGCACCTGGACTAGCTTGAGTTGAGCTCTTGAACTCAAACCAAGCTTTTTGAGGTCTTTCAGGAGGTTTATGAGATGTTTCTGGGGGTTTTCAAGGAGTTTGAGGTCTTTCAGAAGGTATTCAAGGTCTTTAGGAAGATTTTAGAAGTCTATCAGGAGGTTCTTGAGGTCTTCAGGGAGGTTTTTGAAGTCTTAGAATAAGTTTTTAAGGTCTTTAAGGAGGTTGTTGATGACTTCAATGAATTATTCAAAACATTCAAGGAGATATTTGAGGTTTGGAGGTATTCAAGGCGGTTTTTAAGATTTATGAGCTGATATAGAGTTCATCAAAGACTATTCACGTCTCGTCCAAGACTAGAGGTGAAACATCTTCGAGAAACTCAAGCAAGTCCAGATGCTACGAGTAGAATCACTGATTGGTTCTAAAACACACCATCACGTCCTGACTGGAGCTTTAAAGGAGCCTCCAGAGCCTCGGCAGCCAAAACAAAACCATCAGCATTTCATTCCAAAGCTGCTCGTGGATCTGAATGCAGCAGAGCCAGAGGAGCCGGCAGAGAGGCGTCAGACCGACTGGAGTTAATAAAACCTGGTGACACTCGGACGAACTCGCAGCAGCCTGGAGGTGTTCCTGGTGTCGCCGCTGTCAGACGCCGCATTAGACACCGGGACACGGAGACCGATCTGGGCTCGGCAGCACGGCCTGTCAGCGCCGACACACACCTCAGCACACACACATGCATATAGAAACCTCACACACTCCCAGCAGCAGCAGTGGAGGAGGGACGGCATCTGTAAACATGGAAGTGATGAAAGACGAAGCTGCAGTCCAGAGGAGCAGCAGCAGGTCAGATATATCAATATAACAGAAACACTGGAGCTCTGCTGATCGACACAAACAGACAGACCTGGAAACGTCATGATCCAAAATAAGAGCACAAGGATTCTTCCAGGAAACCTCCGTCCAGCTTTCTGGCTTCATCACTGAGGTTTGACTGACAGACGCTCAGTTTGATCATCACTGTTATCATATCATTATCAACAGTCACACCTCAAACATTCTGCATCACATGTTTTAAACCCAGCGCACAGCAAAAATCTAAATAAAGCTCGACTGAAACACTTCCTGTAACGTCTACATCTGTCTGTGTCAGTGACGCTGTGTGATAAAACCAAACAAGAAGCTAAATGCTAAATGCTAACAGCTCTGCAGCAGTGAGCTCCAGTCTGGTGAGCCTCTCGTCTCCGGCAGCCTCCTGTTCCATTGTTCATACAGAGGTATTGATCAGCTTCAGTTCAGCCGACAGTGAAGGGCTGACGGAGCGGTTCGAACAGTCGATACTGACGTGTGAAGCAGTGAAAGGTCCGTACGTAGACGAGCTGTGAGGCTGGTTGATGTAAAACTGTGGTTTTAGAGTTTCTGTGGGAGAAAAGGTCAGAGCTTCATCTACAGAGGAGTTTCTTTAGCTGCTGTTAGGGTGAAGTAAAGCTTTAAAACGCTCACATAGAGGATGCTCTGCTGCCTCCTTCACTCCCACACAAACAGTCAATATGAAACCTGACATTTACACCTGTATAATTCAGCGAGGTGCTTTCAGAAGCTCTTGGGTTTCTGTTCCAGCTGTTTAGCTCAGACTGAACAGCTCTCTGGATGCTCTGCTCTGGTTCCACTGACTGGACGAACCAGACATGGAGCAGAACGCTGCAGAGGAACGCAGAGGAGCAGGATGCGTCCCTCCAGGAGGACACGGACCACATGTTTCCCCACAGAGCTGCTCCGCTGGAGGATTACCAGGGCAAAGAGCTTCCCTCCGCTTTGTACAGCCTGGTGGCTTCCTTCACACACACACACACACACACACACATACACACACACACAAACAGCCTTCCTCAGAGCACACACACACCGAGACGTGTACACACATATACACAAGACCACGCTGAGACACACAGCCACACACTGACAAACATGCACACACACACTCTCTCTCTGGCCTCCTGCTGTTCAGGTCTGGAGGAATCCTTCCAGCCTCTCTGAGCCTCCTCCTCTCGAGCAGCCGGTCTGAATGGTCTGTTTATGTGAGACTCTCTGGTTCTGCTGAAGAACCCTCAGAGCTGAAGGTTCAAGGAGGAAACACTCTCTGTCTGGATCAAACACAGAACCAGGTTTGATGTTTTCGACAGACCTTCTTCTGTCGTAGGTTTTGACGGTTACAGGTGATGGTTCTGGAGGTCCAAACCCTGACTTCTACATCTAATCAAATCAAATTTTATCAAATCAAATTTTATTTATATAGCACTTTTCATACAAAAAGAATGTAACTCAAAGTGCTTCCCAAAATAAAAACATACAGTAGAAAAATATCACAATCTACTGCTGCAACGCTTCGCTGCTTCACCAGCAAACAGTCTGGAGCAAAGCCAGAAACCATCTCAGACAGGAAGTGGCTCTGAGACCGCCACCAGTGAACCAACCCACGTATTCCAATGAGCTGTGGAGCACCAGAACATAAGACTCTCACTACAGAGAACATGAGAAGCTCTGATATCTACAGAGTGTAGGAGAGAACTGAAGTCTGCTGCTGCTTCTAGACTACAACCCAGACCGGTAAGTATCTAAGTAAACCAACCTGCAGCTGGAAGAAGTACCCTAAAAACACACAGAACATGGTTAGAAACTATCACTGCAATGCATCTGCTGGAGACACACAACAGATTAAACAGACCAGTAACACTCTTTACAGAATCCCTGCAGCATCATGTGTGTTAATATGTACAGGTAACAGTGGCAGATGAACAAATTGGTGTTTAAACCTAAAACAAGGGGACATATAATATAGTAAATAACAAATATCTACACAGATCTCCATCTACAACATAGAAGGACAAGCTAACGAAAGGACGAGAAAATTAATTCAAAGCAGAAAATTATTTAAACTGCACCATATAAGGCAAGTTTAAGACCAGAGGAGGCGTCACCCAGACGAATAGAGAGCACTGTGAGAGTTTAGCTAGTAACGGGCACCATGACAAAGACTTCTGTGATGGTTAATGCCCTCCAACCCGAGCAGGTGGGATGGAATAGAACAGTGCTGTTAACTAGCTGTGGTCCCTGGTTAGGTTTAAAGAGAGCGTTGTGGGGGTTTAACTGACAACGGGCACCATGACAAAGACTTCTGTGATGGTTAATGCCCTCCAACCAGAGTTCACACATTAGAGACAAGTCAAAGTCATGTAGGACAGCGATCCAGTACGTAAATAAGCAATAAATGTCACATGTCCTTGGTTTGGAGCAGCTCTATCAGCAAAAACAGATCGATTGGTGATGGTTACCTCTGCCAGCAATCGGCTAACAAAATTATTTAAAATTTCTACCCACAGATTGCACCTAAATGCTGCTGATGGTGTCTGTAGCTCAAATCTCCATCCTGCTTGGAGGTTTAGCTAGCAACGGGCACCATGACAAAGACTTCTGTGAGGGTTAATGACCTCCAACCAGAGCTGGTAAGTCAAGGTGAGATGGAACAGAACAGAAACTAGCTTTGGTACCTGGTTAGGTTTAAAGAGAGCGTTGTGGGGGTTTAGCTAGCAACGGGCACCATGACAAAGACTTCTGCGACACTTAATGCCCTCCAACCAGAGTTCATGGGCTTACGACCAGCTGGGATCAACAGTTTCTTTACCTCAGAGGTCGTTAACGGACGCGTTTGTAGCTGAAATCAGTGTCTGGATTTGTTTATGACGCTCTTCGTCTCGTCACACGTGTTTTTACTGTGTCCGTGGAGGTTCTCGGCCATCCAGGTCACGGTTATCGTCTTCGATGAACTCAACAAATGCTACCAAATGAAACTACGAGGATGTTTTCATTCTATAAACTCCTCCTCTAGGATCCTGCAGGAAACTTTCTGCCCTGATGATTCCATTTTGGCTTCATCACGTCTGCTGTTACTGATTATTGCCTCGTATAATAATAATAATAATAATAATAATAATAATAATAATAATGACGCTATTTTTCCATTTTCTTTTGTGCAACTAATCAAACAAATTGCGTTACCGCCGCCCTCCTTTCAGACTTAACTCCCCCCTCCACTCTGCCTGGCAGTCGGAGGCTCTACAGCTCCAGAATATCACATTCCATGAAGTCAGATATCAGTTAATAAGGCCGAGGAGGAAGTCATTGGCTCGTTACGGATCCCCAGAGAGGAGCTTTTCCTTTGTTTGTTACGCAACCAGGCAATTTATTAAATTACAAACCACTATGTGCAGATTGCGCCGGCCTCTTTCTGAATCTCTTCATTTCCAGAGAATGTGCTCGGCGTTACGGACGGAATCAGGCTTCAGCCGCTGTTCGACGGGGAAATCAAACGGGGAAATAGTGCACATAAGAGGGGATGTGGAAGGTTACAGCAGCAGCAACGGGGAGCGATGAAGCAGGACGATCAGTAGAATCAGTACAAATAGACAAGAGATACACAGGAGTGCTGCTGATGCTGCACAAACTCCTGATGAGCCTGAAGTCATTCCACATGTAGGAATATGGAGGGTTTCTACTGACGGTTGTCCCCCTTCGGATCGCTAAAACGATCCCAGGAGGTGAGGAGACGAATCAGAACACAGAACCTTCCTGAGGTCTGATGATGTCACGTTAGTAGGAACAGAACTCGTCATCCAATCAAAACCCGGGAGATGGAAACGCAGAAGCTCGACCTCACAACACCTCTAGTTTATCACCTCCCTCTCTAACTCAGGGAGTCTCCCACAGCTGTCACATCTCACGGAGGTGAGCGGGGCGGCAGGTACCTGGAGGTAAACACGGAGAGTCGGATCCGTAAAGAGGCCCAGAGGTGTGCTTCACGTCGCCCTCCGGTTACCTTCAACAAAACGCTGCTCAGGGCGGCAGAAGGCAGCGGCGCATCATCGGATCATCCCCAGAGATCCATTTCCCTCTGTTCAGACAGCTATACATCCTGTTCCTGCCTCCTCCATCACCTCCTCTTCCTCCTCCTCCTCCTCGTCCTCGCTGCCAGGCTGCAAATGAGGCTCTCTGGGATGCTCCGGCTGCCTCCCTCAGCTCAGACCTGCTCTGTAGTTCCTGAGGACCATATGGCCTCGCTGCCCGCCGTCCTGCTGCACTCGCACAAACACAGCGAGCCGATGACGCACGCTTTGTCTTCCAGCTAGCGTGCACGCTCGGCATGCACTGACTCAGGAAGCGTGAACATATGTGGGCCCAGTGATGCACACGGTAGCGGTTAGCGGGTCGGGCCGATCGGACGGGGGGCTGCGGGGGTCCCTGGGCGGCTCTCTGGCATTTGGAATGTGGTGCAGGGAGAGGCTTCAGGAAACACAGTTTGTTTAGAGCCTCAGCAGCAGCAGCACTTCCTGAGGCTGAGCTCCAGGTGTCTCAGAGCTGCAGCTTCATGTCGGGGATCCAGAGAAACCAAGGAAACACTGAGATCCTAAACCGAGCTGCTGAGTCATGAATTCACAGGAATCCACACCGACTCCCGACAACGAGGCGCCTCGCTGTGTCATGGAGGAGATTACAGCCAAATACTGAGGATCCTATGGAGACGTATGGACTATCAGATGCTTTAATAGGTTACAGTGAATTACAAACACAGTGGGAAGCTCTAAAGTCTCCAGATATCCTGTGCTCTGTCCGCCTGCATGATGCTACAATACAATCTGCTGTTTTCTGCTTTTGATATGAGGGAAAATGCCAACTTCAGTTCCTTTTTTTTTAATTCAAAAGACACCTTGTGATTTTAAGTCATGCTGGATTGTAGTTTTTGTCCAATATGTGCAGATCTTTCAGCCCATACGGCCAACTCTGTGGAGACTTGCGTTCCATCACCTGCTCTGCCAAGTTACGGAGTTTAGACCACAAACCAAACCCTAAAATAAACGCCACGCCTCTTAAAAAACACGCTCAGACATCAGTTTCATCATCAACTGAAGCTTGAACTGCCCAATGAGATTCTCCATCATTCATCACTAACAGAGCTTCGATTTTCACACAGTGACCGAACCAAAACACGGTGGTAGGTTCTAAAGTCTCCAGATATCCTGTTCTCCATCCAGATCTTTCAGCCCAAGACTGTCGATTCTGTGAAGACGTCCGCTGTTCATGTGTTTTTTTTTAAAGTTACAGCGAATTTAGACCAGAATCCTGAATACCAGGTCTTCACAAATATGCTCTGATGTATAAATCATCATCCACCAAAGTCCGTGCAGATCGTCCATGCTGCTATGTGCAAGAAAACAAAGCAGATTTAGAAAACCAAACTGTACGGGGAAATTTCCCACCATCCACGCCTTGAATTCATCATTACCGGAGCTGCATCTGAAGCAGCTTTGATTTGAAAATGCTTTTTCATCAGCGGAGCCCAAACACAGTGAGAAGCTCTGAAGTCTCCAGATGTCCTGTGAAGAAACCAACCGCAAGTCTGGATAACAGGAGTTTAGAAACATGCTCTCAAGAGGCTCAACTTAAGGGTCAAACTGTCCTGCAGACTGAACTGAGAGAAACAGCTAACTTACTTTATGCAGAACTTTGGACCACCAGAGTTCTGGACAAGAACTGTATAGAAGGGCAGTGACCAAGACAGCATCATGCATCAAACTGCGCGCGGAATTAAAAGAATCTCCACTAACTGGACGCCTTGGATCAGATTTCTCGCCTCGCTGGAGCCAGAAACAAACCGACCAGTAGCAGCCCTGCTTCAGTGCTTCAGCGCCGCTAACCTGGCACGGATTCTGACGGCACACAAATGAAGAGCTCCACATAAAGGAGCTATAAATGAAAGGCTCGGCGGCAGCCAGCAGGATGGACGGCACCGTCCTCCACGCTGCCAGGATTCACCAGACGTGGAGCTTCACGAGGAAGCTGGCAGACGAGCTCACGGACCGACCGCTGAACCGGGCGCTGCTGCCGGCGACGGGCTTAACGAGGAAATATTGGCTGGTCTGGGTCTGAATGGAGCCTCCCTCTCCAACAATACGCCGCTAATTGGATAATAAACTCCACGTAGATGGAGAGCTGAGAACATTCAGAGAGCTGAGGCTGTGGAGAGCCTGGTGACGGGTCAGGCCGTCCGTCTGACCGCCCTCCACTCCATCCTCTTTATCTCTGACTCATGCAGTCACACTGTTTAGTCTATTTCTGGATGTCATGCTGTGGACGAGAAAAATAAGATTAAAAACAGAGCGGGAGGAAAGCGAGATCTCTCCCCGCGGCTTAGGCGTCGAGGAAACTTAAAGCGTTTTATTCAGAGAGATGAGAGTCAGCAGAAAGGCCGGTTTGTCAGCGGCGCTAAGCAGCAGTGAAACAGCAGCATCCTTCATCTCAGCATCCCGGCCGAGCACAGCCGCTCGATAGCTCAACCTGATAACCGTTTAACAGATTGATTTTTGAAACGCAGCTTTAAATGGATAAAGGCTGCAGATACATGCAGATAGGCGTTTCAAAATGAAACCCGGCGAGCCTCATTTCTAGCTTTCTAGCGAGCGTCTCCTCCCTGTAATCACATTTCAGATAAAACTTCCTGGGTTCCATCCAGTTATTACCACTCGGGGAGTCGCTGCGGTGGAGAACCTGAGAACGCTGCTTTTTATTTTCCCTGCGTTCACGACGACGGTTTGTTCTCCGACGGAGCCTCGCCTGCCTCTCATTTCATTTTCTCGTGACATTTAAAAGTTTGCTCGACAGTTTGACAGAAGCTCGGCGAGTTATCGAGGAAAAAAAAGGGCGCGAGGAGAACAGAGGTAAAAAAAAAATCAGGCAATTTAGGAAAAAGCTGCGGAAAGTTCATTGGAAGGTCTTTAGGAAGCATAAATCCTTCAGGCCCCTGAACCTCCGAGGTCCAATGAAAGGAACTGAAACAGACTGTAACCCTCCTGCAGCTGGAGATCCAAAGACACATGGAGACAACAGGACACGCTAGGACAACACGCTTCACAGGAGGCATGTTCAGGTGGACTGTTCTGGATCGTTTCTGGTCTTAGATGGGAGGTGAACCGTCTCTGATAAACTCAGGCAGCTCCAGATGCTACGATTAAAACCACGAGGACGACTTCAGACTGGAGCTGAAACCAGAAAATGAGTTCTTATGTAACTGACGGGTTATTTATTGGATAGTTTTTAATCATTGTCATTGATTTTTGTTCCCTTGTTAAGTGTCCTTGGGTTTCGTGAAAGGCGCTTTGAAATAAAATGTATTATTATTATTAAAGAAACTGTAGAGTCGCTTTCTGGACTCATCAGCTCCATTAACAGACTGATAAGAGACACCAGGACCTGAAGGCCGAGAATAAAAACATCTCTGAACTCTGATGTCTGAACTTTACAGCGTATTGATCCATTAAAGCTGCTCCGCTGCTACTAACTGACCCATTAAAACACAGACTGACATCCTGTCCTGCTCTTTAGTTCATAAAGTTCCTACAGCAACCAGAGACTGAACTGAATCAGGTTCATACAGGGACGGTTTCTGTCTCAGTCTGGACCAACAGAGGCACTAAATGACTTTAAGAATTTACTGTCTGCAGATAAATTAAATATAAATCCATTAATGACTGAAGAGTCTACAGACGTCTTTTGTTGTGTTGCTTTTAGTGCAGCATTGATCCTGTTCACTGGTTGTTAAACAGTTTTATGATGTGACTCAATGGTTTAGTTTCACTTTCTGTTTGAGGACATCCAGTAAGTCAGCCTCATAAATGGACGGATGTCAACATGAAGGAGCTTTCAGCTCTGCTCATAGAACACCAACATCTAGACCCTATGAACACCAACATCTAGACCCAATGAACACCAACATCTAGACCCTATGAACACCAACATCTAGACCCTATGAACACCAACATCTAGACCCCTATGAACACCAACATCTAGACCTCTATGAACACCAACATCTAGACCCCTATGAATACCAACATCTAGACCCCTATGAACACCAACATCTTGACCCTATGAACACCAACATCTAGACCCCCATGAACACCAACATCTAGACCTCTATGGACACCAACATCTAGACCCCTATGAACACCAACATCTAGACCCTATGAACACCAACATCTAGACCCTATGAACACCAACATCTAGACCCCTATGAACACCAACATCTAGACCCCTATGAACACCAACATCTCTCTCAAATATTTCCTAGAACTCAGTTTTTGGTCCCAGATAACAAATAAACTCTAAACATGAATCATGGGATCAGATCAGTAAACTGAAGCCTCCTATAACCTGATCTGGGGTCTGTTCTAACCGGTTCATTGCACCGAGTGTCTGTTTGCTCAGTGATGCTGATGTTTGTCTGTTCATGTAGTTGGTGACTGATAAGCAGAGACAGTCGACGCCACGGGTCTGGATGAGGTGATGTTGGGTAACGTAGTCTGACAATCATTAACTGACTGGACACGACGAGACAGCAGAGAGGAAGTACAGTAAAAACACAACATCAGACCGACTGCTGCTGGATTAGAGTCCGGTTAATGTTCCGACCCACGTACAGCAAAGACAGGAGACAGCTGATTCTAAAATCTGGTAAACATTCATGTTTGGTTCCAGAGGAGCCTCCAGCAAACCAGACTAGCTACAGCAGAACCACAAAGACAGAGTCCAAACCAACCAGGAGCTGCAACAACAACAACAACAACAACAACAACAACAACACAATAAAGCAACAACAACGACAACGACACAATAAAATAACAACAACACAATAAAACAACAACAGCAACAACAAAATAAAACAACAACAACACAATAAAACAACAACAACACGATAAAACAACAACAACACGATAAAACAACAACAACACAATTAAACAACAACACAATAAAACAACAGCAACACAATTAAACAACAACAACAACTACAACACAATAAAACGACAACAACAACACAATAAAACAACAACAACAACACCACAATAAAACAACTACAACACAATTAAACAACAACAAAATAAAACAACAGCAACACAATTAAACAACAACAACAACTACAACACAATAAAACGACAACAACAACAACAAAATAAAACAACAACACCACAATAAAACAACAACAACACGATAAAACAACTACAACAACAACACAATAAAACAATAACAACACAATAAAACAACAACTACACCACAATAAAACAACAACAACACAATAAAACAACAACAACAACACAATAAAACAACAACAGCAACAACAAAATAAAACAACAACAACAACACAATGAAACAACACAACAACACAACGCATCAACAGACTCAGCGTGTTTGTTGAGGAGGTAAAGTTGAAGCATCTAAACCTCCTCCTCCTCATCATCATCCTCATCCTCCTCTTCTTCCTCCTCCTCATCATCATCCTCCTCATCATCTTCCTCCTCGTCATCCTCCTCTTCTTCCTCCTCCTCAGAGGTTCAGAGTCTGCAGCGGTTTAACTGGTGACTCTTCCTGATGGAGCAGCTTTGACCTGATTAACCGATCAGCTGATTCTAATCTGATCAGATCAGTGAAGCTGATCCCAGTTCAGATTTAAACTGATTTAAACAGAGACTCTGGTTTCATGTTTTATCACTGATCAGGTGACAGGAAGTGATGTTCATTTACTCTTTATTATGTTGTTATTATTATTATTGATAAAACGGAGAACAGAAAGTAGAAGTACCTCAGTCGTACCTCAAACTGTACTTGAATGGATTCAGTTACTTTAAACCTTTACTGCGTCTACTAAAACATGTACATTAGTACTGCAAAGTCCCCTCAGTGAGTACTAACATCAGGAATGACTGCAGAAATACATTCATCTGGACGTCTGAGGAGATCCTCAGTCGTCCAGGTCGCTGTTGTCCTCAATGGTTTCAATCGGAGCATCTGGACTAGTTTGAGTTCATCGAAGACGTTTCACCTCTCATCCAAGACGAGAGGTGGAACGTCTTTGATAAACTCAGGCAAAAATGTCCTTAAATATCTCAGAAACCTCCTTGAAGACCTCAAATATCTCCTTGAATGTCCTGAATAATTCAATGAAGTCATCAACAACCTTGAGGTTTGTGAGATCTTTCCGGGGGTTTTCAAGGAGTTTGAGGTCTTTCAGAAGGTTTTCATGGTCTTTAGGAAGACTTTAGAAGTCTTCCAGGAGGTTCTTGAGGTCTTCAGGGAGGTTTTTGAAGTCTTTGAATAAGTTTTTGAGATCTTGAGCTCTTGAACTCAGGCAAGCTTCTTGAGGGCTTTCAGGAGGAGTTTGAAGTCTCAGAAAATTTTCCAGGTCTTTCAGGAGGTTTATGAGATCTTTCCGGGGGTTTTCAAGGAGTTTGAGGTCTTTCAGGAGGTATTCAAGGTCTTTCAGAAGGTATTCAAGGACTTTAGGAAGATTTTACAAGTCTATCAGGAGGTTCTTGAGGTCTTTGAGGAGGTTTTTGAAGTCTTTAAATAGGTTTTTAAGATCTTTAAGGAGGTTATTGACAACTTCAGTGAATTATTTGAGGTTTTGAGGTCTTCAAGGAGGTTTTTGAGATATTTAAGGACATCTTGGAGATATCTTGCTTGAGTTTATCCAAGACGTTTCACCTCTAGTCCAAGACGAAAACAAACAAAGCAAACAAACTCAAGCAAGACATCTCGAAGACGTCCTTAAAGATCGTAAAACCCTATTTAGATGCTTCAAAAACCTCCCTTAAGACCTCAAGGACCTCCCGGAAGACTTCTAAAATCTTCCTGAAGTCCTTGAAAACCCACCGAAAGACCTCAAACTCCTTGAAAACCCCTGGAAAGGTCTTACAAAAGACTTCAAACTCCTCCTGAAAGACCTCAAGAAGCTCGATTGAGTTTTTCAAAGACGTTCCAGCTCTGGTCTTGGATGAGAGGTGAGACGTCTTCGATGAACTCGTCCAGATGCTCGGACTTTTCTGGCTGAATTTTAAAGATTCATCCAGATCTTCAGTTCAGCTCCGGCAGCTAAACTTCACTCCTAAATGTGTTTAAAACTCTCTGATGCGCTCGTCGCTCTGATTCTCAGCTGTCTCATTAAACAGACGTGCCGATGGTTCCTCTGTCTGTTAAATTAGCAGCAAACACAACGAATAAACTGCAGCGTCTTTGAGTTTGTGATCGTCGCCTGAACATCATCAGAATGAGATTTAAGCCGCAGACAAACACTGAAGGATCAGTTTGGCTGTTTCAGGGTCACGAGGAGGAAAATCTGGTGAAGCTGCATAACCTTTAACTCCACCTTTAGACCTCCAGCATGTAATAAAGACGACAGGTTAAGAAGAGGAAACGTATGTGCTGCACATTAACTCAGATTACAAAGCTCCACTGAGCCCGACCAGCCCTCCTGAAGCCTGCAGAGCCCAGCCTCCTGCAGCAGCTCTGATTTATTCACAGATTGAAATAGAAAATGCAGCAGCCAAAGCAAACCCGCTAACGACGGAGCGCTCAGATCTGCTCGTCCCCGAAGAAACGGCAGCTGGAGGAGCGAAGCAGCGCATCTATTTTTTGGAGATGTAGTCCGTCTGTTCGCGTTCCCAAAGAAGTCCCCCGAGCCGTCCTCTAAAAAGTTTATCAGCATCCAGAGCCGCCGCCGGCCTCGTCTCGCTGCAGACTCACACTAAATGAAATTTACTGAATAATGAATCTGCTGCTCAGACCGGCCGCGCTCTGAGGAGTCTCCGGAAAACACGGCATGCAAGGTCGTCGTGGAGGAACGTCCGGAAGTCAGAGGAGACGTCAGGAAACACAGTCAGACCCTCTGAGGAGGAGGAGGAGGAGGAGGATGAAGCTGCAGCAGCGTTCAGACATGCTGCTTAATATGACGAGAGGAAAAACACGTGAGTAAAAAGCTGCTGATCCATTATTCATATTCTGCAGCTTCTGGTTCCACATCAGCAGGTTCAGGCCAAACACCAGGAGCCTGGAAACACACAACACAACACACACACACTCAACACACACACTCAGACAGCCTGCACGTCCAACACACACACTACGACTCACACAGACCCACAAACACTCAGCAGGTATTTCCTGAGCTGCAGCAGAGTATTTATAGACGCTGAGCTCAGAGTCACCAGATACTCACAACCCGCAGCTACACAACAGCTACACAACAGCTACACAACAGCTACACACACACCAACATGGGAGAGTCCGACCTCTCACCTCCATACAGCCAGAAAACACAGCAGCAGACGACGAAGAGAGCATCATCATCTACATCGGTTCATTCTGGAGGATTAAAGGAGGAACTGGGCTCAGATCAGCTGACAGACGCTGGACAGATCCACAAACTCTCAACCTGAAGGACGGAAGGAGTCCGACTGCCTCCCGAACACCTTCAGACATCCTCTGGAACCACCTGAACCTCTCCAGGATCAGTGGCGGCGCCGTTTGTGATTCACGTCATTAACCTGGTAGTTTCAACGGTAGCATTTTGGTTGAGCATCAGAGACCTTTTGTCTTGGACTAGAGGTGAAACGTCGTCGATGAACTCAATCAAGTCCACATGCTACGATTGAAAGGACAACCGTGACCTGGATGACTGAGAATCTTCAAAAACTACAAAGTCTGATGGTTTTAATCAACAAAACGACGCAAAAACTGTAAAAACATCAAGAATCTTCAGGATCTTGAACTAATTCAACATCCTGAGTTACAGAAAATGGTGATGGGATGTTTGTATCCCATCACACGGCCCAACCCCAGGAGGAAACATCCAGATTTCACAATAAAATCATAACATTCCATCAAAATCTTTTCATTCTGCACGTCTCATTTTAAACAAATGGACCAAAACAAACCATTTCCACTAATCAGAGTCTGTAAAAACACAACTAAGAAGCCTGGACTGACAGGTATTTAACATTTGCTTTTCTTTTTCCATCATCCTTCACGGTTGTTCTGCTGCCTGGAGTTCAGAGGGTTAAAGCAGCAGAAGGAGGGTAAAACTCCACGGATCAGACCAAACACATGTATGAACACGTCTCTGTAAGCAGCCATCTGATTTAATATGAGCAGAATCTCATGTATGTTCAGTTCATCCGGTTCATTGCTTTAGATCCTGCATCTGTAGACGTGTCAGGTCTGAAACTGACGGTCCCTCAGCAGGTCCAGCTAAGCTACGTATGTAGCCACAGCTGTCCTGGGGTAGACTGACGGAGGCCAGGCTGCCAGTCTGCACCATCGGCCACCAACCACTCGCTCTCACACTGCATCCACCCAGGCTTCCTGGTGTTCCCTCACGGTCTCCCATCCAGGTACTGACCAGGATAGGAGACTGCTTAGCTTCCCAGATCTGACAGGATCGGACATCCACAATGTGGTATTCTTACTGTTCACCTGTATTGTTAAATGTTTGTCTTTGCTGCTATAACAAAGCAAATTCACCCGCTGTAGGATTAATAAAGGATTATCGATTTACTCACAGAGCAAACTCAGGTCAGAAATCTGTTCAACGCTAAAAACTGATTGATTTGTTGGTTTTTCTGCGGGAATGAACGTGTCGGGTCATTGGTAAACATGTTGGATCACTGGACAACTTGTTGGGTCATTGGACTACATGTTGGGTCACTGGACTACATGTTGGGTGACTGGTCTACATGGTGGGTGACTGGACCACATGTTGGGTCATTGGACTACATGGTGGGTGACTGGACCACATGGTGGGTGACTGGACTACATGGTCGGTCATTGGACTACTTGGTGGGTCATTGGTCTACATTGTGGGACATTGGACTACATGGTGGGTCATTGGACATCATGTTGGGTCACTGGACATCATGTTGGGTGACTGGAATACATGGTGGGTCACTGGACATCATGATGGATCACTGGACTACATGGTGGGTGACTGGACCACATGGTGGGTCACTGGACTACATGTTGGGTCACTGGTCTACATGGTGGGTGACTGGACTACATTTTAGGTCATTAGTCTACATGTTGGGTCATTGGACTACATGGTGGGTGACTGGACCACATGGTGGGTGACTGGACTACATGGTCGGTCATTGGACTACTTGGTGGGTCATTGGTCTACATTGTGGGACATTGGACTACATGGTGGGTCATTGGACATCATGTTGGGTCACTGGACATCATGTTGGGTGACTGGAATACATGGTGGGTCACTGGACATCATGATGGATCACTGGACTACATGGTGGGTGACTGGACCACATGGTGGGTGACTGGACTACATGGTCGGTCATTGGACTACTTGGTGGGTCATTGGTCTACATTGTGGGACATTGGACTACATGTTGGGTCACTGGACATCATGATGGATCACTGGACTACATGGTGTCTCAACATTGGACCACATGGTGGGTGACTGGACTACATTTTGGGTCATTGGTCTACATGTTGGGTCACTGGACTACATGGTGGGTGACTGGACCACATTTTGGGTGACTGGACTACATGGTCGGTCATTGGACTACATGTTGGGTGACTGGTCTACATGGTGGGTCATTGGACTACATGTTGGGTCACTGGACATCATGTTGGGTGACTGGACTACATGGTGGGTCATTGGACATCATGTTGGGTCACTGGACATCATGTTGGGTGACTGGACTACATGGTGGGTCACTGGACATCATGATGGATCACTGGACTACATGTTGGGTCACTGGACTACATTTTGGGTCATTGGACTACATGGTGGGTCATTGGTCTACATGTTGGGTCATTGGTCTACATGGTGGGTCACTGTTGACACCAACATTAAATATAAATGTACCTGAACACAGTGAAGGTGAGCAGGACCGCTGTGTCTGTTTATAAGTGAATAAAGTTTGGTGATAACTCTGTCTATGGGAGGAGTTTTTAACTACCAGCGGTCGTCTCCTGATCCATCGCTGCACTTTTAAAACTCATTTAAATCAGAGTTGGTCAGAAAATCAATTCCCCAGATTAACATTCAGCACATTTACACTGCTAGAACCCAGGAGCTGTGAGCTGGAAACAAAGAAGACTGACTCAGGTGAAGACGGAGGCTCCAGGTAAAATAATGAAACACGGTGGAGTGACAGGAAGTGACCCGTCTCAGCAGGAAGTGACCCGTATCAGCATTTTAAAAACTCTCTAAAACTCCATCTCTGCTCTAAAACAAGCAGACGTCAGAACTCACTCTTTGAAACCCTGCAGCCACTTTTTAACGAGCAGCCAATCAGGCGTCGGCGCTGCTCATCGCTTCCTGCTGCAGCCAATCACACACCTGTCTGCTTTCATCCAGCTCACAAGGAGCCAATCAGCGGCGTCCTGCTGCTTTCTGTCACCGGGACTCTGAAACTCAAACATCAGCAGCAGCCTCAGCGCCGACAGACAGAGAGAGAAGCTTCGTCTTGTTATTTCCTCGTCTTTGGCTCTTTCTGACGGACTCTGAACACCTCTGAGTTCTGTCAGGTGAACACAAACACATCGAGCCTCGGCGGCAGCCTTCTGATCTCTCTCTCCAACATCTCATTGATTTTTGCTTCATCCTGAACCTCCCGGCTGATCTTCTCCTCCTGCAGCCAACCAGCAGCTCTGAGCGTCGCAGCGCCGATAATCCCTACATGAATGTGGGTCAGTGAAGGGGGCGTCGCCTTCGTCACTCAGACAGCGAGGTCACGACCCCCGAGCGCCCAGACGCGCACACACACAGACACACACATGACGTGTTCACACGGTCACGTATGAAGACAAAGACACGAGCACAAAGACTTGATATGTGAACCACGAGTCTGAGCTGCTGCCGAAGAACTCATCAGTGTTTCTGCTTTAATGATCGCAGCTCAATTAACTGGATTCTATCAGCTTTAATCACATTGTGTAGCTTTAAATTAGAATAATTCATCTGAGATTCACATTCCTGTAAATTCTTCTGCTGTTTTCATCGAGTTAGATAAGAGCAGCAGTCTGAGACCTTCAATGTTCTGTGGACCGGTCATCGAGGGTCATGGTTAGGAGAGGGGGAAGGGTTAACTCTGACCCACTGGGAATCCTGTTGGATGTTTATCCTGAACATTTCCACTTATAAGGCGACATAATATCAACACGTCTTTCTGATCAGTTCAGTTCAGATTAGTTTTCAAACTCTGTTAAACCTTCCTGCTAATAAAACTCCTACATAGAGCTGACTGGATGAGTTTAGCGGTAATAAACTGATCTGACTGTTTTATAATCACTACATTTCCAACCACAGACCAGTCGTCCTCCTCCTCCTCCTCCTCCTCCTCCTCCTCCTCCTCCTCCTCCTCTCTGGTTTTATTCAGCAGGTCTGGTATTTCGGGCCTCCGGACCATCGATTGGATAAAGCATTTGAAGATTTGGCCCGAGGCTCTGGAAGCTGCAGATCTGCATCGTCCACCGTCGGCTGACATTTTAATAAAACCGGCGGGCTGACGGACGATCGTTAGAGCCGCCGGCGGCATCGGAGAACCGAACGCCGGGCGAAGTTCAACGGAGAGACCCACACCGAGGAGCCTTTATGCTGGAGACGGATCTAAACAAACATCCAGCAGGAGGAGAAGCTCAGAGGGTCAGTCTGACCTGAAACAGGACACCAAACTCTCCTGGTCGATCTCATCTCAGAAACATGCAGCCGATTGAAAACTTCACGAGATTTTAATGTTATTCTGCAGATTTGAGCCTCGTCTTGTCAGAACACGCTGCAGCTCCACACCTCTGCAGACTGTATTTAAACACACTTATGAAGAATATGTAGCTGAGAAACATCCCCTTTAAGGAATCAGTGCAGCTTCTGGACAAACTGGATCTTGGAACTTGTGAGGAGCCGTTTTCACGCTTCTCCAGATTAAACCATGAAGCCAAAGCTCCTGAAACAACTGAAACAACAAGTGGAATCTTAAACATGGAAACGTTAAACGCTCAGATCTGCGGCTTCTGAGGTTCTCATCACAGCACTTGGAGGCTTCAGCAGCTCAAACACGGAACAAACGAAGCGGACGGAGGATCTGATGGACGAGATGCAGATAAGATGAAACAACAGACGGAGGTTCAGCGTCGTTCTGGTTTTCCTCTAACTCACATGGACGCAGCCAAATATCAAAGAGTCCTCATTAAGCGGCGCCGCATTCGGACTAATTATCCTCCACATCATTAATATTCTCCATCAGCAGCTCCTGCTTTATCTGAGAGGGAGCAGGCCGCCATGAAATATTCATGACTTATTAATCTGACGACAGACAAACAAACAATGGCGACCCGGAGAGAGGAGCGACTCGCTCTGCTCTCCAACCGGCACCGGGACGCCGCTATCAGACGTCCAGGTGACGCCGCCGCCCCGCTCAGAACCGTGCTCCTCCGAGATAAGAGGCGCCGGGCTCCTCCTCCTGGCCCGGACCGGCTGCTGCCTTCGCTCTGTGGCGCCGAGTCAACAATGTGTCACCGCCACGCCGCCGTGGAGGGAAACACGAGAATGGGAATGTGGCGGAGAACCTCCTGGAGCCAAATCACAGCAGAGTGGAAAAGGAGGTGAGGCTGAGAGGAGAGGAAGGAAAGGAGGTGAGGATAAGAGGAGAGGAGAGGAGGAAGGAAAGGAGGAGGAGCTGAGAAGAGAAGGAAGGAAAGGAGGTGTGGAGGAAGGAAAGAAAGTGAGACTGAGAGGTGAGGAAGGAAAGAAAGTGAGGCTGAGAGGAGAGGAGGAAGGAAAGGAGGTGAGTATAAGAGGAGAGGAAGGAAGGAAAGGAGGTGAGGCTGAGAGGAGAGGAGGAAGGAAAGGAGGTGAGGTTGAGAGGAGAGGAAGGAAGGAAAGGAGGTGAGGTTGAGAGGAGAGGAGGAAGGAAAGGAGGTGAGGTTGAGAGGAGAGGAAGGAAGGAAAGGAGGTGAGGCTGAGAGGAGAGGAGGAAGGAAAGGAGGTGAGTATAAGAGAGAGAGAGGAGGAAGGAAAGGAGGTGAGGATAAGAGGAGAGGAAGGAAGGAAAGGAGGGGAGGCTGAGAGGAGAGGAGGAAGGAAAGGAGGTGAGGCGGAGAGGAGAGGAAGGAAAGGAGGTGAGGCTGAGAGGAGAGGAGGAAGGAAAGGAGGTGAGGCGGAGAGGAGAGGAGGAAGGAAAGGAGGTGAGGCTAAGAGGAGAGGAGGAAGGAAAGGAGGTGAGGCTGAGAGGAGAGGAAGGAAAGGAGGTGAGGCTGAGAGGAGAGGAGGAAGGAAAGGAGGTGAGTATAAGAGGAGAGGAAGGAAGGAAAGGAGGTGAGGCTGAGAGGAGAGGAGGAAGGAAAGGAGGTGAGGCGGAGAGGAGAGGAGGAAGGAAAGGAGGTGAGGAGGACGGAAAGGAGGTGAGGTTGAGAGGAGAGGAAGGAAAGGAGGTGAGGAGGAAGGAAAGGAGGTGAGGCTAAGAGGAGAGGAAGGAAAGGAGGTGAGGCTGAGAGGAGAGGAAGGAGGCGAAGCTGCGAGGAGAGGAGGAAGTAAAGGAAGGAAGTTTCTGCTGATGTTCAGTCGTGAAAGTGAAAATGCCAAAGTGTCGCCTGATGTTACCGTCGGCGCCCCGACAGCAGCTCAGCTCTGGACTTTATCAGCATCACGACTTCATCTTCCTCCTCTTCCTCCTCCTCCTCCTCCTCTTCCTCCTCTTCCTCCCGCTGACCTTGAGCTGCAGCTGCCCGTGAAGCAGCCGAAGCACAAAGTCAATACGAGTCAACAGAGCTGGTTAAGTATTAAATGGGGGATGATGACTGCGCTGGAGCAGGAGTCTAATGGAACACTCAGCTCTAATAATGATGCACTTCCAGCGATCGACTCGTGACGCCACATGAAACTGTACTTTTGAATTGTGCAGGATAATCTGCCGGAACAGAGAGAGCGCTTCCAGTCCTCAGAGCCGGGCTGGCCTACATAGTGTCACTATTCATCGCAGAAGCAACCGAAAGAATGAAACACAGAGGAACCTGCTCCACCACGAGGCGCTGAAACGTCCCGACAGCTGATCCTCTAACGATCCCCAGCAGCCTGGAGCCTCGGCGGATAATGCAGCCGTGAATGGGGCCTTTCATCAGCGCCCGGCCGTGGAAGTGGACCAGAGTGACTCCAATTCAAGCTACTGCAGCTAAGAAAATCAATTGGATAAATGTGTGGAGGGTGGGTGGGTGGGAGTCAGTCCAGAGACCCACAAACTGGCTCCCAGTCGGCCTCCTGCTGCTGCTGCATTCCTCTGCAGGCTGCATTCCTGTGGAAGCTGCAGGTCAGAGGTCAGCAGAGTGTGTGTGTGTGTGTGTGTGTGTGTGTGTGTGTGTGTGTGTGTGCATTGATTGCAGACATCTAAGCGTGGTGTTTGTGTGTTTTATCTCGTCCTCCCTCCCTGCGCTCGGAGCATCCAGGTATGTCCGTGAACTCTGCAGCTCCTCCACAACAGCTGCTGCGACACGTGTGAGCATTCCTGAGTCTGAGCTGCTGCAGCGTCGCCGCCAGGCATCGACTGTCCGCCTTCGGAGAAGAGCGGCGGATCCGCCGACCCGAGGACCGTGTCAGGGCTCCTGAACCCGCAGAGCTCCGGATCAAGACCAACAGGACTCATCAGTCTGATTAAATCTAAACAGAGGAACTATTTAAATTCACTGGCTGCCAGAGGAGTCTAGCAGCCCGAGCACAGGCCGGAACATGCAGAGATCAATTCTAGAAAGTCAAACCTGCTTCACAGAGGAGCTTAAAAGACGCACGAGCAGATGCTAAACACAGTGAGAGTGTTGTGTGGAGATGAAACTGGATTTATCGAGCTTCAGTAGGGACAGAAATCAAATCCAGCATCGATGCCGGGAATGAAATGACGAACAGGCAGCAGTATTGATCAGAATAACTCAGCTGTGAAACACACGGCGGGCAGCAGGGCTCCGGTTTCCCTGAACCGCCGCCATCATCTGATTACGGCACCGAGATGTTCCCGAGACAAAGCCACCTTTGGGAAAACAAGGCCTGATCCGCTGGGAAGCAGAGCCAGCAGCGGGGCAGCGGTGGGCCGACCACAGCCGACTGGAATGTCAGATAATGGATGGAGGATCTGTGCAGGTGACACCGAGCCGAAGGCATCCAGGGGGAGAGAGGGGAGGGAGAGGGGAAAGGATGACGAATGGATAGACAAGTGCATGCTTGTGAGGTGCGTTAGGGATCCTGCTAGCTGCTAGTCTGAGAGCAGCTCCAGGTTCCTGAGTTCAACACGAGTTCAGGGAAAGTGTCTCCGAGTGTTTGGATAAAACCTCCTCCTGATCTCTGCCTGCTGCATGAGGGGTGTGTGTGTGTGTGTGTAGGTGTGTGTGTGTGTGCTAGCAGTCCATATGCTGCCGTCTGTCCTCGGCCCTAACCTTGACTCAGGTACACGCCCAGCAGGAACACCGTCCACTGTTCTCACATGCCTGCAGTTTACTCAGGCTTTACAAACTCTCGAATCCACAGGTTGATGAAGGCAGACGGAGCCGATGCCGCTCACAGACGAGTGAACCTGACAGCAGAGTTCACCCAGTCATCCATTTATTAAAACACGGCAAGCCTTCGACTACAGCTGTTGATCCCAAGGCGGAATCATTAATTAGCACCTTGACTAAACAGAGACCTCCAAAATTAGAGGTAATCAGCTGTCCCTGGGGGCCAAATGGAAGCGACGGCACCAACTCCTGCAAATTAAAGCAGCGATGAACCCGTTGGGGCTGATTTATCTGCAGTAATCACCTCAGTCTGAGCAAACTGCATGGAGCTGTGGGAACCTGGACGAGGTCACCGGATCAGGAACTTCCCCTTCATTCAGCTCAGAGTCCAGATCAGACGTGTTCGTACGGCTCTCTGAGGATCCGTACGAACACGTCTGATCTGAGCTCAGAAGATGTCCAGGAGAGAAAACACTGAGACTGTATGGAGCGGAGGCAGAAACCAGCCGTGATAGGAGACAGAGAGGGTTTAAACCCACGTAAAGCTGAAGGTGGAGGTCAGTGACAGTCAGGAGGAAGTCAGACAACTGGAGTTTTGTGCATAAATCTGGAGTTTAAAAGGTGATAAAGTTCATTCTGCAGGTAAAAAGAGGACAGACTGGAGACTCAGACGTTTTGAGCTCGTGACAAATAAAACTCCTGAACCTTGAAGTGTGTGTGTAGCTCATCTGAAACTCTCCACGAACACACACACACACACACACAAACACACACAACAGAATGCACAAACACTGATCACTGCGATCGTTACGCTCCTGGTGCGTAATTTGGATGTGCGTGGCGTCTTTTTACGCACAGACCGTTTGAGCACGTGACTATTAAAACTCCTGAACCTTGAGGTGTGTGTATTTTCACTGTAGCTGACCTGAGTGACCCCATAAACACACAACTTAACACACACACACACTCTGACCACTGTGACCGTTACGCGCCTGCTGCGTAATTTGGATGTGCACGGCGCCTTTTTACGCACAGACCCGGTGCGTAAAAGTGTAAAAGAAAAAAAAAGCATAAACACACAAACAGAACTTACTTGTCGTACTCGGCGTTGTCCTTGTCGCAGCGCGCGTCCTTGTGCTTCTGCCAGTCCTTCCCGTGCTTGCAGGTGGTCAGTAGAACCACATCCTCCGCGTTGTGGACGTGATATAAGGCATTCCGCGTGTCCGAACCGATCCCGGTCAGGTAGCGCTTCCCCTTGAACACCAGCATGTACTTTCTGAAGGGCGGGATGGAGTTGTATCGGAGGAAGCCCCGCTCCCCGCCGGTCCGGGGGTGCTCCTTGGAGAACAGCGGGATGGACACGTCGAAGCTGGGCCGGAAGTTCTCGGTGCTGATGCTGGCTTTGGCCAACATGGCCTGGCCGATGTCGAAGCCCAGGTCCTCCGTGTAGTCCGGCCAGGTGCCCGAGTACAGGTTGAAGATCAGGTGGTTCCGGCCGTCGTTCCACAGCGGCAGGTTCTGCACTTTGGTCTTCAGGTTGTGGACGTACTGCGGGGACAGCTGGTCCCGGTCCAGGGTGTCCAGGCTCAGCACGAACAGACACGCCTGTCCCGGGTCGGAGGTGTAGAACCGGGAGCCCTCGATGGCGGCCAGGATGTTCTGGTAGCTCTCCGAGATCTTGTCGCCCTTCTGCTGCGGGTAGACGTAGACCTTAAAGCCGCTCCGCTGACACACCGAGAAGTCGAAGCACGAGTCCATCCGGCACCGTCTGCCTTTGTAAACACTCGTGTTCACGTCCCGCTTCTGCCGCGGAGAGACGTGCACGTTGTACTCCTCCGTGTCCGTGTGGTCCCACGGCACGAACGGGTGTAACGGGTCCGAGAAGTGCGGCCAGGGCTGGTCGGGCCGGTACCCGGTCCTGCTGCGGTCCTGGCGGCTCCGGGCCGCTGGCAGCTGAACCCCTCCGAGGAAGGAGAGCAGCAGGACGCACGCCCCGGCGGACAGCAGGATCAGGTAGCGCTTCTTGGCCTGCATGTGTCCCGGAGAGCTGAGCACGAACAACAAACGGAAAGTGGCCCGAAGTGTCACCAGCCCCGGCGGCTCCGCTCCATCCTCCGGCTGCCTCCTTCTGCGTATTCGGTTCCCAAATCCAGCGAGTGATCCAGCGCATGTGGGCGACTAGAGGTCCGGTCCGGTCCTGCCGCTGCTGAACACTTTGACCATGTCGGAGCTCAGCGGTCCGGAGCCTCCATCATCCAGCCGCCGCTCCGACGGAAAACTGTCCGCCGGAGAGCTGCTCTCCCCGGACACGGCGCGGCGCGGCTCCCCGAGGCTGCAGCCGGAGGTTCAGCTCGGTACCCGCTGAGCGGACCAGATCCTCGGGGTGAATTGATCCTCCGGTCCGCTCCCCTCACTCCATGGTCCCGGTGCAGAGCAGCAGAAACCGGGGACGGTCCTCAGCGGAGCAGCTCAGAGGTCCAACAGTAACCGGACGAAGCCCTGCATGTCTCCGGTACCCGAACACACCGAACACACGGAGCCCACCGGCGGAGGATCAGCGGCTCCGCTCACCGGAGAGAGGCGAGAAACGGCTCCGACAGACGGGATCCTGGATCCGAGCTCCGGTTACCGAGTGCTCAGTTGTTCCGATTGTTAGTCGGTAACATTCCAATCCGACACGACGGCAGCTGACGTGACGTCCCACCGAGGACGGCGAGGCCTCTGATTGGTCCGTCTGAGGCAGCGGAAGAGGCGGGGCTTGAGGGATTCACCCATTCAGAGCCGGAGAGACCCGGGGAGAAGCCCGGTACAGAGACCCGGTACGGATCCGGTAAACAGAGACCTGGTACAGATGGACCCGGTTTATACAGAGACTCGTTAATCACAGCTGATTCCTGTTGATGTTATTGATCATTTTCTCCTTATAGATCGATATTCATGATCTTCTATGATCTGGTTTTTGTCTCTAAATGAACTTTGATTCTGTAGCTTCTGACCTGCAGATGAATAATAATAATAATAATAATAATAATAATAATAATAATAATGATGATGATGATGATAATGATGAATCACATTTAGTTTCTCTTCTGTCTGATTTAAATCTGAATTTTTATTTTAATTATTTTTAGTAGTTTTAATAAATATTTGTTTATATTTTAAATCAGTTGTTTTACTGACTAATAAATCTATCTACCTATTATCTATTTATCTATTTAGATAGATAGATAATTTTGTTTCCTTCCTCTTATCTTTCTTTTTTTAAATATCCCCTCAGTATGGGGGGGTTTGCATATTCAGAATCACTTCCTGTTTATTTTCATATTTCTTATCTTTTATTTCCTGTATTACACTGAAACAGGAAACAGTGAGGGAGCAGTGTGTGTGTGTGTTTCTGTTAATGTGTGTTTATGTGTGTGTGTGGTTGTACAGTGTGTCATCTGCAGCATCTTCCAGACAGCTGTGTGTGTGTGTGTGTGTGTTGTTTTTAACTCTCAGCTCTTTAGTTCACAGTCTGAAGCAGGTTCTTCATGTACCCCTTGAACCTCAGACCTTCAGTCCTGACCCGGCTTCACGCTGTGACTCTGGTTCCAGGCTCTGCTCAGCTGATCCTGGGTCTGGACCGTGATGTTTAACGACACCGAGCTGGACTCAGGCTGCAGCTTCCTCAGAGGCTCGGAGGACATTAGCATCCTGGAGTGTCTCTGAGTGTCTCCGTAATCCTCCTGCTGCCGTTTGGTGGCTCAACACTCGCCGGGTGAAGAGGCCGTCCTCGTCCTTTATCGGCCAATTAGCTCAGAAGAGGGGGGCTAATTAGGCGGGCTGGCTGGGATCCGGGCCAGAACCCTGCAGCTGATGAAGAGGCTGCTGACGCTCCAGAGTTCTGCAGCCTCCCGGATTAAAGGTCCACTGAGGAGAGTCTCCTCAGCCCCCATCCTCATGTTGGGGGGTTTCTGCAGAATAAAGCCTGAGATGACTCCAGAACCAGGACCGAGTTCACCTCAGAGACGTGTCTTGAAACGCATCAGAGTCATCAGTTTACAGCTGCAGGTGGCGAGAAGAGAAGCAGGAAGTGATTATGATAACATTAACCAGAACCATCAGAACCTCCATCTCCAGGACCTTCATCGCTGATCAGAGTTCTACCTTCATGCTATGAATGTCTTCATGAACCAGCAGGAACCACAGAGGAACGTCCTGCTGCTGGTTACTTATTCATAAAGATTCAGTTGTTCTAACGAGTTCTTCTCTGTTATTTAAATTTAAATAGATAAATTACTGTAATTATTAAAACCAGTTTCAGAGCTGACAAACTTTTTCTTCTTCCGGTCAGATTTTATCAGCAGTTTCCGTGTTTTTGTTCACGTAGCAGCTTTAAAGGGACGAACTCGCTGAAGATGGACTTTAAATCAAAAACAACCACATTTTAAATCCCTCCATGGATCCTAAATGATCATCTGAACTCGTCTGACTCTGATCAGATTCAACAGACTCTCGGATTGTTGTCCAGCAGGTTGTTAAACTGAAGGTCTGATGGAGCAATGTCTTTGCTAAATATGACTAGCATTAGCATAAGTATTAGCATTATTGTCATTAGCATTAGCATCAGTATTGGCATTCACATCTGTATTAGTATTAGTCTTAGTATCAGTATTACCATTAGCGTTAGCATTAATATTAGCATTGGCATTCACATCTGTATTAATATTAGCATTAGTATTAGCATTAGTATTAGCACTTGTATTATCATTAAATGTATTATTATTATTATTGATTAGCATTTGTATTAGCATTAGTATAAGCATTAACAATTGCATTAGTATTAGCATTAGCATCACTATTAGCATTAGTATTAGCATTAGAAGAAGCATTAGCAATCACATTAGTGTTAGTATTAGCATTAGCATCCCTATTAGCATTAGTATTAGCATTAGTATAAGCATTAGCATTAGTATTGGCATTGGCATTAACATCAGTACCAGTATTAGCATTAACTTCACTACAGCACTAGTATTAGCATTAGTATTATCATTAGCATTAGTATAAGCATTAGCATTCACATTAGTATTAGCATTTGTATTATCATTAGCATTAGATTAGCATTAGTGTAAGCATTAGCATTCACATTAGTATTATCATTAGCATTAGTATAAGCATTAGCATTCACATTAGTATTAGTATTAGTATTAGTTTTAGCATTGGCATTAATATTAGTATTAATATTAACATTAGTATTAGCATTAGTGTTAGTATTAGCATTGGGATTTACATCAGTATTAGCATTAACATTAGCTCCGTGCAGCAGAATGACTGTTTCAGCAGCTGTAGAATAAACTCTGGAGATATCCTCTGATTTTCTGCTGTAGTGGAGTTTCTGTGTGACAGACCTGATGCTCACCTTGACCTGTCCTTTGGATCTCATTAGTTCAGCTGCAGGTTCTAACACACAATCTGACCTGAACCTGTCCAGGTTGGTTTAGCAGCTACAAACCCTCAACTACAGCTGGAGGAAACCTGCTGATCAACACGATCTATTAACTTACTGCAGCTGGAATCTAGTTTAAATCTTTGAATGCAGAAATGAAGATGTTAACCAGTATGCAGACGACACCCTGTTCTACGTCACATTAAAGTCTGGTACCTCCGATGTCTCTCGTTATGTTCGATGACATTTAAATTGCACAAAATATTGTGTTGATGCAGCTTTATTCTGTCAGCCGTCGTCATAATGGTTGCAACTTAAATCTGTTGTAGTATTTAATGAAGGAGACGTCGTGTTTAATCTGCGATAAAAGCAGCTCCAGCCTGTTGACTTCCCTAGAAAATATAAAAAGAAGGTTTGCATTCAGACATCAAGAGATAGCATCAGTATGAAGTGTATTTGGTTGACCTGGACTCTCATTCTCCACTTGAATTTAACGATAAGATCATAACCAGCCCCAGTCGGATCAAGTGCACCTTAACTTCTGCTGTTTTAAGCTAAACACCGGGAGGAGCTGGTCAAGCAGCAGCCTGGATTAGCGGCTGAGCCTCTCCGGATGAACCCGGTGCAAAACGCTTCCCTCAGCGCCGCGATAAAGACGTGCAGATTCAGGCGGCGGTAAACAAATCCTCCGGGCTGGAAGGTAACCATGGGTTCAGGGAGTTCCAGGCAGAGGAAGACAAAACAGCCTTTGAGAGTCTTCAGGCTGCAGCTGATCGGTGGCTGATAAACTCTGGATGATGTAACGAGCTGCAGCCACAAAGGCCAAGAGCGTGCACGTGAAGGTGGCGCTCGTGCCCCAGAGTACAGTGTGTGTGAGGAGGCTGCTGTGTTTCAGGTTCATGCACCTGGACTGAGCTGCTGATGTGAGTCAGAAATCCAGCTGAGGGTGTTTCAGAGCCCAGAGAGGCAGAGTTAATCAGAGAACATACAGAGGGTTCCACTCGTCTCCAGAACCGAAAGAACCGATCCACAACTTCTGTTAACATCCAGTAGGGAATTTTAGTTAATTTAAACACAAACACCTGTGCTAAAAAAGGATCCATCCTCCATGAAGGACCTAGGATCCCTAATCTGTCTCCATAGCTACCAGTAGCAGTGATTCCTAACACGTCTCTGGGGGTCATCAGGTGGAAACCTCCCTTCAACGCTGTTTCTCCTACTTAGTCCTACGACACCTCCAGGAGGCTAGGAGGTGAACTCTGGCGTCCCAGAGTCACCCCCCCTAGTGCCAGTTCACACTGCTGCTACACAATCCAACCAGCACTGCCACGTTCAACTGACCCAGGCCTGTTTAGGAGATGCTCCAGGTAGTGACCAGTGCTGATGCTACCATTTAGCTAGCTGCTAAATGCTAATGCTAGCTATTAATTCAACCAGCACTGCCATGTTCAACTGACCCAGGCCTGTTTAGGAGATGCTCCAGGTAGTGACCAGTGTCGATGCTATCATTTAGCTAGCTGCTAAATGCTAATGCTAACTGCTAATCCAACCAGCACTGCTATGTTTAACTGACCCAGACCCGTTTAGGAGATGCTCCAGGTAGTGACCAGTGCCGATGCTACCATTTAGCTAGCTGCTAAATGTTAATGCTAACTGCTAATTCAACCAGCACTGCTATGTTTAACTGACCCAGACCCGTTTAGGAGATGCTCCAGGTAGTGACCAGTGTTGATGCTACCATTTAGCTAGCTGCTAAATGCTAATGCTAGCTATTAATTCAACCAGCACTGCCACGTTCAGCTGACCCAGGCCCGTTTTGGAGACATCCAGGTAGTGACCAGTGCCGATGCTACCATTTAGTTAGCTGCTAAATGCTAATGCTAACTGCTAATTCAACCAGCACTGCCACGTTCAACTGACCCAGGCCCGTTTAGGAGATGCTCCAGGTAGTGACCAGTGCCGATGCTACCATTTAGCTAGCTGCTAAATGCTAATGCTAGCTATTGATTCAACCAGTACTGCCATGTTCAAGTGACCCAGGCCTGTTTAGGAGACGCTCCAGGTAGTGACCAGTGCCGATGCTACCATTTAGCTAGTGCAAATGCTACATGCTACTGCTAACCACTACTTGCTTAAAATATACTACTGACAAATCACTATTGTTAAGTGCTGCACTGCTACCCTAGCACTAGATGCCACACACAACTGCTAAGTGCTAAGTGATTATGACAGAAGGAAAGCAAAAACAAGCATGCTGTTTTTAATCAGAGCTCCTGGTGTCTGTTTTTGCTGCAGTAAAGTTGAAGTCTTGCACATCTTTCTGCTCACAGACTCACAGGTCTGAATATAAAAGCGTCTCTGCTGTTATAAACGGAGTCTTTTCCTCACTGCAATGTTTCTGCACCAATATTTGGGCTAAAAAGTGGAGAACATGAACAGAACCTGAGCTACTGTCAGCGGACGACTGTCTGCTGATGGACCTGGACTGGGGTTAAAAGCAAAACGGTTCAACCTGATCATCCTAAACTAAAAAGACGTTCAGGCAGACTAATGGTTCAGGTGTGAGCAGGTTTATTAACAGATGGCTGATATAATCCATGCTAACCTCAGAGCCTGTACCGACATATTGTCATGTTCTGTGGTTCAGGTCCCACCAGAGGCTCCACATTAATCCATGCAGTTATCAGCTGAGTGACAAACAGGCCAGAGGTTCCAGTGTCTCCGAGGCGGCAGTGGGAGGATGTGGACTGTGTGTTCTCAGTCTGAGCCTCCTGCACTGCTGCAGGCGACTGAATGCTAAACGCTGCAGCCTTGGCCATCCTTTAAAGAGCTGCTCGGTGCGTGTGTGGGAAGCCAGTGATCTCCCCGTTTCTTTATTTATTTAAAGTGACCTTTCGACTCCGAGCGGCTCCGATCGCTTTGGGCGAGCAGAGCCGGTGTAAGTGTTGGGGGGAGTGGGAGGGAGGCAGGGCCCTCCGCAGCTTTAACCCCACAACTCTTCTGGGAAGCTCCGGCTGGCAGGCAGCAGCAAACGAAGCGTTTCAGGTTGGATGTGGTGATAGGTTTCTGTCCTCATTAAAACAGAAATCCCTGCCACTGCTTCCTCATTTGTATTCCGCCGCGATTCGTTCGAGGTGGATTTTGATTTGGGGGATTTGGATGGTGTGAGGCCAGTGAAGCCAGCAGCACAAGAGGAATGCATCTGGTGGTTTCATCTTACGCAAAGCCCTGAAAGAACAACTTTACATATCCTTTGCCCTCTCTCACTTTGCAGCTTTGTGATTAAAGATGAAGCCTCTGTCTTGGCTGAGCACGGTGAAAGGATTCCTCCACCCCGTCCCGTGGAGCTCCTCTCCTTAAGCACACTTGCGGCTGAATGTGCCAATCATCGGAAACATCGGCGCCTCTTCGGGGAGCTGAAACATAATGAGTGTCAGTATCATTAAATCTACGGCGCTGATATTAAATCGGTATCATTCACAGGAGCTCATGCTGCTATCATTGCTTCAGAAAGTGCTGATGCTGCTCGGGGACCTGCAGGCTGCGGCACCACAGGATTTTGCATCCATTCAGAGATTCTCTAATTCCCTCAGGCTCTACACTGCACGGTAATCCACTTAATTTACAATTACCCATGCAAGCCACACTCATATGGAATGATTAATGGACTCCAGTAATCCCACTGATGGAGCTGGAGAGCAGAGGAACACGGCGCTACGTCCTGCTGTCCATCCGTCACATGCAGCGCGTCGCCACCCATCCGCCCGTCCTCCCTCCGCCTCCTGCGTGGAGTTCTGCCGCCTCTGTGCAGAAGCAGAGTCGAGTCTGCCAGCGTCGGTTGAATGCTAATGCTTCAGCTCCCCTGCCAAAGATCAGAGCGGCCCTTTGAACTCTAACCCGGCTTCCACAACCGCACCGAGCTGACGGCTGCTGCTTTTATAGAACCAGCACAGCAGCTCTGAGAGGAAGAGTCGACGCCAAGCTAGGCTAACGTTGAACAAAGCCGTTGAGTCTGATGGGAACCACAGACTGGATAGAAAGGATGGACAAAGCAGCCAGAATCCTCCAGCTGGTCTGCCGAGTCCCCGTGGTGGTCTTCTGAAGCTGGACAAGGAGGCGAATCTGATGAGAGTACTTCCTGTGTAGTTTTTTAGTATTTTATTTCTGCAGTGATTTCCCCATATTTTTTGCGGTATTAAATATGTACTTTTACAATATTTCTCGGCTCATCTTTGCAGTATTTCGTGTGTATTCCTGTAATGTTTTGTCTCTACATCTGAAGCATATTTGCTGCATGTTTTGCAGTATTTAATATGTATTTTTACAACACGTCTTGGGTCATTTCTGCAGTGCTTCATGTGTAATTCTGCAGCATTTCCTTTGAATCTTTATCAACCCAAAGGGAGGATCTGTCCTACGGTAGTTCTGCCTCAACAACCGCCTCAAAATAAGAGTCTCACAGAGGAACACTGCAACCAGATGGACATCTCCTCAAGTTCTCAGAAATGAAGTTAAACATTCTGGGCAACTGAGATCAGTATCAACCAGACCGCAACCTTTCCTTGACAGTTCGGCTGATTTGGAGACCCTCTGCTCTTTTACAATGTTTGGACTGGATTTAAATCAGCAGGAACTTTGCAGGTACACTTTATAGGTACTTGTTGTTATTTGATTTGAGTTACAAGATGGAGACTAGTGAGAGAGGCAACCAAGACACCTACGAGCATGGTGGTGGCAGCATCATGATATGAAGCATGGTGGCGGCAGCATCATGGTGTGAAGCATGGTGGTGGCAGCATCATTGTGTGAAGCATGGTGGTGGCAGCATCATGACGTGAAGCATGGTGGTGGCAGCATCATTGTGTGAAGCATGGTGGTGGCAGCATCATGATGTGAAGCACGGTGGTGGCAGCATCATGATGTGAAGCACGGTGGTGGCAGTATCATGATGTGAAGCACGGTGGTGGCAGCATCATTATGTGAAGCATGGTGGCGGCAGCATCACTGCGTGGAGCACAGTGGCAGCAGCATCATGACGTGAAGCACGGTGGTGGCAGCATCATTGTGTGAAGCATGGTGGTGGCAGCATCATGATGGGAAGCATGGTGGCGGCAGCATCATGGTGTGAAGCATGGTGGTGGCAGCATCATGATGTGAAGCATGGTGGTGGTAGCATCATGATGGGAAGCATGGTGGCGGCAGCATCATGGTGTGAAGCATGGTGGTGGCAGCATCATTGTGTGAAGCATGGTGGTGGTAGCATCATTATGTGAAGCACGGTGGCGGCAGCATCATTATGTGAAGCACGGTGGCGGCAGCATCATTATGTGAAGCACGGTGGTGGCAGCATCATGATGTGAGGATGTTCCTCAGCAGCAGGTCCTGGAAGGCTTGTAAAGGTAGAGGCTAAATGAATGCAGCAAAGTCTAGAGAAGTCCTGGAGGACAACCTACATTTACCCTCTAGTACTACATTCAGACAGTGTTCTACTGGAGCTGTACTACAGGGTTCCACCTCCAGAACATTGAGGACCAGTCTGGAGACATACAGATGTTACTGAATGGACGTTCGGCTGTTTTAATGTGATTAAACTGTGTGTTTTCAGACTGGGACTGAGTGACATCAGATACTAAATGACTCTGATCAGACTGGAGGCCAAACAGACCTGATCAGTTAATCCCTTCGTCTGCTTTGGGATTCTTTTGTTCTCCTCTCCACTCCCAGTTTTTAAGATGAATCAATGGCTGGTTCTTCCTCCGTCTCTCTGATTCGACTCCTCCTGCTCTTACAACCCTCTCACTTCGTCTTCCCCCCACACATCTGACTGGTTCTTATTTCAGTTTCCAGAGAAAGACAGCCTAATCAATCTCCTCCTTTCACTTTTTAATCAGTGTCTCTTGCTCTTTCCCTTGTTCCCTCTTTCTCTCTGACTTAGCCTCTCCGACCCTTTGACTCAGTCAATCGAGCTCCTGAACCTCCTGCTTTCATTCACACGTTTTAATTGCCCATTTCTCCGTCTCCGGAATTAATTAAATCTCTGTTCATACAAAGATTTATTAAGATTTACAGAGGTGAAGAGAGGCACGCAGGGGAAGAGGGGGGATAAGGAGTGTGGTTATTTGCTGAGAACAACAGATGTTAGTAACAAGGGATGAATCACAAACTGGTCTTCCTCCCTCCGTCCTCTGAGCCACTGGTGTCCAAAGCCTTTGAGAGCCGCTGTGAAGGAGACGCAGCAGATCAAAGCCTTCTGCTCAGATGTGGGCGATGAGCTGACAGCGGAGACAACGATGCGAGGAGGGAGGTTAGAGTGACATGCGAGGACATGTTATGACTGCTGCCCTGACGTGACGGTGCAGGGTTAATTATGAATGGCCTGTTGAGGCTGAACGCTGAGTCGGAGCGACGACGGCTGCCTCCCGGCTATGTGAGCATTAGGCTTCTTATGTTTTATTACTGCTGGAGGAGGCTGGTGGAGCTTTCTGACACAGGACGTTAACAACAGTTGCAGCTGATGCTTTATGGCTGACCCATTTTACTCGCGGGTTACGAGTGAAACACATCGTCTGAGGATGGAACAACTTCACCAAAATAAAAGTCTTATTTTGACTCTTTCAGACCCAAAATAAGGACATCTCAAGTTCTCAGAGGTGAAGTTAAACATTCTGGGCAACTGAGTTGAGAAGATTAATATCAACCTGACTGCAACCTTTGTTTGACAGTGTGTGAGTTCAGATTTCATGTGGTCACATCGTTAGGCTGATTTGGAGACCCTCTGTTCCTTTACAATGTTTGGACTGGATTTAAATCAGCGGGAACTTTGCAGATTTATTTTATAGGCACTTGTTGTTTTTTGATTTGAGTTACAAGAAGGAGACTAGTGAGGAAGGCCACCAAGACACCTATGAGCATGGTGGTGGCAGCATCATGATGTGAAGCACGGTGGTGGCAGCATCATGGTGTGAAGCACGGTGGTTTCAGCATCATTGTGTGAAGCATGGTGGTGGCAGCATCATTGTGTGAAGCATGGTGGTGGCAGCATCATGGTGTGAAGCACGGTGGTGGCAGCATCATTATGTGAAGCCTGGTGGTGGCAGCATTATGACGTGAAGCATGGTGGTGGCAGCATCATTGTGTGAAGCACGGTGGCGGCAGCATCAAGATGTGAAGCACGGTGGTGGCAGCATCATTGTGTGAAGCACGGTGGTGGCAGCATCATGGTGTGAAGCATGGTGGCGGCAGCATCATGATGTGAAGCACGGTGGTGGCAGCATCATGGTGTGAAGCATGGTGGTGGCAGCATCATGGTGTGAAGCATGGCGGTGGCAGCATCATGGTGTGGGGATGTTTCTCAGCAGCAGGTCCTGGAAGGCTTGTAAAGGTAGAGGGTAAATTCATCCAGCAGAGTCTAGAGAAGTCCTGGAGGACAACCTGATCCAGTCTGATAGAGAACTGAGACCTGGAGAAGATCAGTTTCCATCCAGACGATGAGTCGAAGCAAACAGATGGTTTGAAGACAACAAGGTGGAGGTTCTGGAGGCCCAGTCAGAGTCCAGACCTCAGTCCATCTGAGAACTAGAGTCTGGACTGGAAAAGTTCTGTTCCCTCATGATCCCTGTGGAACCTGACAGAGTTGAACAGTTTGTAGAAGAATGAGGTCAGATGTCAGCGTCCAGATGTTCAGACTGATGGAGACCAACACAGGACCAGTGACAGAGGTTCATCTACTGAAGACTGACTGAAGGAAGTGGATACATGAGAATACCTGTTTTCATGTTGCTGGGGTTATCCCTGTCCGGGTTCTGGTTTGGTTCTGACCAGAATATCCTCCACAGTTTGAGAGGAGGAACATTACAGAGGATCTCTGTGACGCTGAATCCACTGTACAGACCCACCAGAAGGCGACAGCTCTAAGTATGATGCGCGTTAACTCAGGCAATATGTAAGCAGTGATTTTCTCCTCGTGCTTTATCTCCTCCAGCTCTATAATTTTCGCTGTTCAATCAATCCAGGCTGCCCAGCTGACAGCGCTGGCAGCCGGCTGAGGTGCATTGATCAGTTGGAGGCTGTCAGGCTCTGAAGGATCTGTTGTGTTCTCACTTCATCTTCTGCACATTCGTACACATTTGATCGGCCAGCATGCCATAATTAGCTCGGTCAGGAAAACAAGCACTCAGAGCGGTTCAGCCTGAGCGTGTCTATTTAAGAGAGCGGGTTTTTCCACGGAGGTATGGATCGCAAGAAGGTGATGTCAGCATGAAACAAAAGCCCGAAACATTCAGTCGATTTACTGTCCTGACCTGGCCAGGAGGCAGCGACTCGTCTCCATTGTGGGAAGTGGTTCGGCTGCTGCGTCTATGTTTGGGGGCAGTTTTTGCTTTGTCATGGGGAATGCGATGACTCATGCTAAAAGAAGCCCAACATCTGGCCTCATTAATCATTTCTTTTCAAGTCGGAGTTTTCAGGGAATACTTTTCTCTTTTCATCGCGCTCCCTCCATCTGCACAGCTCATCATCTGCTGACACGCCGGCATGCCTCATCAGCCTCGGCTCTCCTCCCCACTCATTTACCGCTAATTTGTTTAGATGGACGAAGAAAGAAGGAACGGACCAGAAATAACCAGATGAAGGTGTGGAGCTGGAAAAAGAGCGTCAGGAGCGAGTGTGGGAACGGGAAGGAGAAGTTATAAATCCAAGCAAAAACAGTGGAGACC